>BCII01000004.1:1462167-1525832 GCA_001972285.1 Erythrobasidium hasegawianum | reverse complement strand
AAGCTGGCATAGGACATCAAGCTGGCATAGGACATCAAGCTGGCATAGGACATCAAGCTGGCATAGGACATCAAGCTGGCATAGGACATCAAGCTGGCATAGGACATCAAGCTGGCATAGGACATCAAGCACAGGACTCGTTGTAATTTAGTCGAAAAACGAAATACAAGGCATTCTCCGAGCAAAAAGGATCTGACACCTGTGAGGTTCGAACTCACGCGTGCAAGCACATACACTGAACTCCTGGGAATAGCAGGCATACCCCTTAACCCTACAGAAATCATCAGGTCAGACTTCGTAGGCAGAGATCTGTTTTGAAGTTACTCACACTCGGGCAAAGTGTCTACTTAAAGCAATTCGTTGCTTTAAAAACAATATATACTTTATTGACGTATCGCTTTGTTCGGCCGCGCTGTCTGTTTGGTCGTTGAGCTAATTTCTCTTAGAGTGTCTGTCGTTGGGCGGAGAAAGAAGCTAGATGGCCGATATTGCGACATACAACACTGACTGCAGATAGCCGTACACAACTCCTCAATATCTATTGCAGCCATGGTAATCTCTGCCGTATGTCTGATTCCTGTATCGCATCCAAGGATCGTTTGGCAGCTGCAAGATCCTTCGACAAAGCCCGTCGAATGACAAACCCGCCTGCAGATGTGTTGAGGCCTCGGTATGCCAAGGATATGATGAGGAATTCCTCGAAGAAGCTTGTCCTGATATCGGCTCTGGCTGCAATCACGCTGTCGACTTCGAAGCGCAAGCAAGAAAACTCCCAAATGCGTAGATCGCGATAGCCAAGACGGTCATAAGCCTGATTGACCGCTGTGAAGAAGGACGTCTCCTTAACGCTGTCCTCTGCGTGTCTGCCCATCGGTGAATTTGCGACAGTCATACCGATATAGGGAAGATTGAGCTTTTGATGAGGAAGGGATTTGTAGTGCGTCAACAGAGCGTTTACGCGTGGAGTATACTGCGTCTTATTCCCGCAAGCTTGTAGAAGAGTGCGCTCGAGACTCGCAAAGTCTTCAAAGCCCATCAGACGTATGTAGAATTGGGCCATACTCTTCTGCTGAGTCTTCAATCCATCATCCAGTTTCAGAACGGCTGGAAAACATTCTGGATTGAAGCTTGCTGGCGACTTGAAGAGCTCATAAATGCAGGCAGTGAAGTCGTCGCGGGAAGAAAGAGGAAGCGTGGAGAGCTCGAACTCTGAGAAAGGGTGATGTTCGTCGAGTCTTCTGACTGTGTCGAAGGCAGTAGTGAGAGTTTGGAAGCCAGGATTGCCGCTGTAAGTCTGGAAACTCTCGAGAATTTGGGCGACGCTGATCAAGCGTTCTTCTATCTGTTTCTGCTCTCGGACGTATCCTTCAGACCTCTTTAGAGCTGATTTGGCGCGCTGCGCGGGGTGCGAGACGCGTTCAGACTGTGTTGTTGGCGCTGGCTGCGGAGCGGCCTGTAACTGAAGCCCGAATCTGCAAACGGTCGTCAATCAAGTGCTTTTAATCACATACAGGAGCTGGACAAACCCTTCAAAAGTGCTTGGATCGCTCCTTTTCGGTGCTTTGGGCGCCGGAGCTTCTTCAGCTGACCGTTTGACCACCTTTCCCAGCTCTGTCCCCCTCATCCCAACTGATAATTTGAAGCTTTATAATGAGTACTGTGCAAGATCTGACGTGTGAGTGAGCAGCGCTATCAGCTCTGCAGTGCCTGATGTTCAGCTTCTTGCAGCGTCCCTGATTCAGCCAGGAGCAAGCTCCTCCAACAAATCTCAAAAGCCAGACGTCGCAGATCTGCAGGCGCAGTTCGAGACTATGGGATATACGCCTATTACACCTTCGCAAATCACACTCCTTAGGCGCTCACAGCTGTCTACCTTTCTCCACGGTCAATACGCTTTCTGGCAATCTCTTCCCGAAGAAGACACAGGACTTGTAGCTACGCCTGAAGTTTTCAAAGAAGTCGTTCATACCAGTACGACTTTCCACTGCAATGAAAGCGGCGGGATCAATGTTCTTTGGCTCAAGAAAGACATTCCTCGCGAAGCTTTGACGAGACCAGAAGTTGGCTACTGGCTCAATCAGGCTGGACCTGGCCCACAGCATGAGCAGTTAGAACATTCTGTTTTTGCTGATATCCCCGATGCCATTCTCTCTAACATTCGGCAAACAAATTCGCATTCGCTCCTTTCCGACTTCTTCTACCCATTCATCAATTTCTGGGCTTTATGCCTTCGACACTTTCTCATCTGGATCGCATGTGCTTTCTTCTGCGGCGCAATATGCATCTTACGACCAATCCTGATCGTTGGCGAAAGCAGCAAGCTGCTTCGACTCTTCAACGTTCACATCCCAGACCTCATCTTTCGCCAACCATTCAATCCCACCGCATTCCAGTCCTTCCTGGATGGAGAAGTCAGCTTACAGTCTCTCATGGCTATCTTTGTCCAGGCCCTGAAAGGTCAAGAGTGGGAGGAGCTAGCTCTGTCCTCTCCTGACTATCTTCATGCCCTCGGAGTTCCTATTATCGTCCAGTATGGACCTTCCTCAGAATATCAAGCTGTTTACATCCCGAAAAACGATCCGTATCGACCATATCACCAGCAAAGCATGGAGAAAGAGATAACAGAGGTGGACCGATGGATACGGATGATGATAGCACTAGCTATCAAGATTGCAAAAGCAGCTCATCCACTCCCAAGCGATCCAGAGAAGCGATCCGAAGCTGTGCAGACTCTACGCCAGGTCATCATTGAAATGGCTATAGAAAGCGGTATATGGGAGAACATCGCAAAAGCCAAACTAGCGCTTTACCTCAAGCAATTTCCTTTCTGCTCTTCAAGGACAACTAGCGCAAAGCCAGAAGATCCTTCTGCCTTCGCTTTGAGGTCTATCCAGGGCGGTCAGACTAGGAAACTGAGATTGAAGAAGGCGGTTGGGGCTAGAGGATCCGAAGCACGTCGAGATTGGGTTGTGCAGGAGATCAATCAGACTCGACAAGCTATGGAGGCTGGACACATCATCAACCTGCTCGCCTGCCCTCGTCAAAGAAGACATGGTTCGATCGAACACGCTCGCTGGCTCTACCTCGGCCTGAACAAGATGCCATACTATCAAGTTCTGCTGCTGCGTTCGAGCAACTGGCTCCTCCCGAAACACAGCTAGAGATCCAGAAGCGGAACGCGTTGCAGGACAAAATCGCACAAAAGTGTCTGAAACTCAACACTAGAAGCATAACTCCACAAGACGGTCTTCTCTTTCTAGCGAGCGTTGAGCGGAGGGTTGGGGAAGTGGCATACAGAAGCTTGCAGCTTTGCGCCTGTACGCATTGCGGATACCGATGGCTCACGAAAGACCAAAACAATGGTGCGGTCCATACATGCCTTGCAATACGCCGACTTTTCCTTCCTGCTCTGGATTGTTTCGACGAAGAGCAAGATCTATCCAGCGCTGCCAACATTCAGAAAGTCGGAGACATTGAAGAGCTACCTGGCGTTGGCATTACTCGCTGCGCAGCTGGCGTACAGCTTGATTGGATCGCCGGACAAAGGCTGACCAGCGCCGACCCTCTTTGGCAAGAAACGCAGCTGTACGAAGCTAAGAGCAGGGCAAAAAGAGGGGTCAGCAAGTCTGCACCTCTCTGGGAAAGTGTCATGGATGGCCGAGGGCGTCTGCAGGCGCGCTCATTCTCTAAAACTCAAATCCTCTACCCGCATCAGCTTCTTCACGTGTATTCCTCCACTAAAGATCTTCATATGTACGACCCGCCCGAAGCAGCTCCAAATGCAATTCTGCATCCTCTACAAGACGTATACGCTCGCAACAAATCTGCGATTCAAGACAGCGTCTCTCCGGAGCGAATACGCGAGGTATTAGAAGGAGAGCAAATTTATCTCGCTACACTCAAGCAAGAGAGCGTCGCAGACTACACACTGGATCCTGCCTTAACAGCAGAGCAAGAAGAGGAGGCTCTCGCCAGAGGCCGTCAGGGTCTCGAGCTCTTGGCCGCACATGGATGTATTCCAGACGAGGCAATCTTCCAAACTCAATCTGATAGTTCCAGGCGACAATCACTTTCAAATCTGAAAGACTCTGGCTATCATCCAAGCGAGATTCAAGAGAAATGGCTGCTAACTCAAGCACTGAGTGCCTTTCGCGGAGAGTCTCTACCTGAGGCTGCACCTTCTTTCGGCTTGACAGACATCAAGCTAGCCTACACCGAACGCATCGCCCTTCGCAAACTCAGACCAGTAGATTACGACTATGGAGGAAAAGTCGATCTGCTTGAACAGCTGCAAGTGCAAGCTAGCGTTCCGGATACCGATTCAAATGCGAATCAATGAAGATACTCTGTTGTCCTTATTTATTGAGAATGCTTGCCATAATGTGACAGCAAAAAGGTACCGCGCGTCCTTGGGGTCCCTCCCTTATGTGCCATTCTCGACAAAGATGCGGACTGTCAGGAGACAACCTGACATGCACAAGTACGACGCGCCAGAGGCAGTCGTGCTTTGGCATGAGAAGGTTGTCGACTGAATGACCGCTTCAGAGACGGCAACACCTTTTTGCTCCTACCTACCGCCGAATGTGCGGCATCGCATGCTGCTACGGCCCAGCATGTCATGAAGAGTCGGCATATGCAGCACTGCAGGAAGCCGTCTCATCGAGAGGTCCTGATGCCCAGGCTACTCGAAAGATCGGGTTGGGCGAACAGGCTTTGCATCTGCATTCGTCCGTCCTGCATCTGCGAGGCAGCAATATAACAGAACAACCCTTCCGAAGAGGACCTCATGTGCTAGCCTATGTAAGGTCGGGCGACTTTGCGCAGAATCCGAAGTAACAAGACTCCCTCAGAATGGCGAAATCTTCGATGGCCTCGACGTACAACCTCATCAGAATGATGGACAACTGCTATTCGACAGACTATGTCAAGAGTCCTCGCCTCTGTCCGTCTTCAACAGTGTCGAAGGTCCATACGCCTTTGTCTTCCTAACGAAAACATCCCTTTTCTGGGGACGCGACCCGCTGGGGAGAAGATCTCTCCTCATACGGGAACCCGATGAGCTATGCCCTTGCCTGCTTCTGACCTCGACCGCCCCAAGTCCTCAGAGTTGCAAATTGGCCAACTGGCTAGAGGTTCCTGCAAATGCTATATATGAGCTGGTGTTGACTAGTAACGAGCGCAAGGTCAGCTCTTCAGGCCGTGTGTATAGCTCCTCTGGTGCTGACAAGCCTGCAGGTCCATCTGCGCAGCTACCGGAATGAGGGCTCGTCGACTGACTCTCTCGTATGTCCCTCCACGCATAAACACATTTTTATACTCATGTCAGAAATATGCTTCAGACGTACCCTTTCGATCGCCTAAACCCTTCTCTACCAAGCCCCGAAGATACATTGCAAATAGGAGACAACGGTCTTCCAATCAAGTCCTCTACCTTCATCGAGGCAATACAGAGCTTTCAGAGTAAGTCGAAACTGAAGCTTGATGTACTTCAACTGAACGGTTATGATCCGATAGGGACGCTGAAAGAAGCCTGTCACAAACGCGTAGCGGACGTACCTCGTCTGAAAGGGTACGTCAGCCTCAGAACGACACTATAGACACTCACGATTTCTCTTAGACCGCCATACCCAAAAGCCCGAGTGGCCATCTTGTTCAGCGGTGGTCTCGACTGTACTGTCTTGGCGCTGCTCGCTGATTCCTTTCTACCGCAAGACGAGGTAAGCTTACTTGTGCCATAAGCCTAAAACCTAAGTCTTACCGTTCCATCAGTCGCTCGACCTTCTTAATGTCGCCTTCGAAAATCCTCGGTCTGCAGCCATAGCCGCCAAATTGCGACCTGAAGCAGACGGAAACATCTACGATACGCCCGATAGAATTACGGGTCGAGCGTCCTATCAAGAGCTTCGAAGGCTACGGCCAAACAGGCAGTGGAATTTCGTGCAGGTAGACGTACCTTATGCTGAATTCCTGCAAGAACGGAATCGGATCATTCAATTGATGCTACCTAATAATACGGTCATGGACATCGTGAGCTCTCTTGATAATCCAGTGCACCTACCCGCTAACGCGAACCATAGAGCATAGCGCAAGCCCTCTACTTCGCTGCTAGGGGTCGCGGGAGCTTGCCAGAATCGCCTGAAGCGAGTTATATCTCGGAGGCTAGAGTTCTGTTGAGCGGCTTAGGCGCTGACGAACAGCTGGGAGGATACACAAGACACAAGGTTGCATTCCGTCGACCGGCTTCAGAACAGGGCGAGTGGGAAGGTCTGGTCGAGGAACTCCAGATGGATCTTGACCGCATTGGTAGTCGCAATCTGGGCCGCGATGGTGAGCACGACATGCCTGGCCCAAAATGCGAGCTGACCTTCTCTACAGACCGCACCATTTCCAGCTTAGGCAAGGAGGTGAGGTACCCATACCTTGCTGCGCCCGTTGTTGCATGCCTTGCATCAATTCCCGTCCATCTCAAGGCCGATTATCGCTTCGGCAACGGCGTGGGTGACAAGATGCTCCTACGACAGCTGGCACGCGATCTCGGTCTTGTCGGAGCTGCGGGGTTTGCAAAGCGAGCCATACAATTCGGAGCGAAGAGTGCGAAAATGCAGCTCGATAAGCAGGATAGTAAGGGTGATGCTATATTGCAGTAACATTACGGCGATTGGAATTTCTTGCCGGTGACCCTCTCGTAGCATTCACAATACCTCTTCCACGTCTCTTCTATGACGTCTTGTGGTATTGTAACACCTTCCTCGCCTTTATAACCGCCGCCGCCCGCTTTAAGCCATTCTCGCAGCGCTTGCTTGTCGAAGCCTGTCATCGTTTTCCCTTCGGCCCATTCACTTGCTTCCCAATACCTCGAAGAATCTGGTGTAAGCACCTCATCTATCAGGATAAGGCGTTCTTCCAGCTTCTCAGAATGCGAAGCCGGCAACACGCCAAATTCGAACTTGGTATCAGCCAGTATCAGACCGACACGTTCGGCGTGCTGCGCTGCTGCTGTGAAGATTTCGACGGCCTTCTTTATGAGTAGAGGAGCCAGTGAAGCATATTCTTGGCCGAGCAGCTCCGGCACTGAATCCAACGCGTCAGCGTTCGGGGACCGTTAGACCCAAGGTATACGTACATTTGTCCGGGTGTACATTTTCGTCCTTATCGCCAACTGCAGCCTTTGTCGACGGAGTGAAAATAGGGGGATCCAGCTTGGCTGATTCTGGCAAGCCAGGCGGTAGCTTGATGCCATGCACAGTTCCGCTCTGCAGGTATTCCTTGTATGCGGAGCCTGTCGGTAAGGCGGATCAGCCTGTGCTTCTTTAGTCTAGCCTTTCTTTCAGCTCACCAGTCAAGTATCCTCTGACGATAGCTTCACATTTCAGCACCTCACACCGCTTGACCAGCATCGTTCTTCCTGCAAGATCTTTGCCAGCGTTTTTCCCCCATTCTTTGACGCCTTGCGGCATCCGGTCGAGATCATCCGCGACAAAGTGATTTTGAAGGATTGAGCCCAGCTTCTCGAACCAGAACTTGCTTAGAGAAGTCAAAAGCTTTCCCTTGTTCGGTACGCCCTATCTCATCGACTTTCAGTCATGCTCTAGAGACTTTTCGGCAAGAAGCGGTCTGACATTCTTCATGACAATATCGAAGGCCGATACGCGGTCGGTTGCGACAAATAGCAGGGTAGAGGGATCCGATGTGCTATAGATGTCGCGCACTTTGCCCTTCGCGATCAATTGCGGTTCTGTCATTATTGACTTTGGGAGGTATGGAGACGGACAAAGGAAGAGCAGGAGCATCTTGATTCAACATCGTGCTACCCTTACAACAGCCTATACGAATTGGACAGATCATGCTCTTTGATGTACTCGCCTCCCATCTCGTACCAGTCTTGCAGCGTCACGGCCGTCTGCTTGTAATTTGCAGATCTCGTAAACTTGGCCAAGCCTCGCCAGGCATCCAGCTGGGCGTCTGCCGCTCTTGAAATGCTTACCGGCGAGCCCACAGGCAGAATAGAAGTCATGTCCTGCCTAAGACGCTGGTCTAGTTGCGAGACTAGCGAGTATCCTCCAGTCAAGAAGACGTTCTTTAACGGCAAGCAAGTGTTAGCGATGAGCAGCCTCTGAAGCTGCTTGCGATACATACACTAGTCAATCGATCGCGCTCTTGAGCGGAGAAAGATCGCAAGATGTGCTCAATCACTTCTAGCAGACCCGCCGAGTCGATGCCAGCCAAGCTCGGTTGAAAGGTGACTTCAGGTACACGGACACGCTCGAGATTGAGATGGAGTTGAGCTTGGTGTTCTGGATTCGCAGCATCATAATCGTCCAGCGGGTCGTCGGGAGTCATGCCTCGAAGGAAAGCGTTGAGCAGCTTTTGCTTTGCAAAGGCTCGCCTTGCTGCAGTATCGTTCGGATGAAAGTTGGAGTCGTACTTGAGCAATGAGTCCTCAATTTTTGCTAAATATATCTGGTCTTCCTCTTCGGCTTCAGACTCTTCTACTCCCTGATGGACGAATCACGATAAGTGGGAAGTAAAACCTGGTGTCGAGCACTGAACCTTACTATTTCTCTGTAGACGGCCCAATCGTCATCGTTAGCACCAAATGTGTCTTCTGCCGTTCCCTTTTTGCGCTTCTTCTTGGTAGTGGGAGCCTCGCTGGCCATATTTGTGATAGTTTGCATTCTTTGTTGAGCGGCTAAACTCTTTCGATTGCCTAATTGCTCTTTATGCTCTTTCCGAATGCGCATGCGCTCAATCGTTTCCTTGTTTAGACGTCAGCCGGAGTTTTCAATTGGCAGAAGCTCGGAACACACCTCTTGCTTTTTCCTCTTGTCTGCGGCCCAAGACGCGAAGTCGCGTAGACGAGACTCTTCGTCGATCCTCGCTTCTTCGGCCTGCAACCTGATATTAGCGAATGCATTAAGTGAAGCATTATTGAGAGCCGTATGCACCTCTCTTGCTTTAGCCGCGTCTCGGTCTGCTTTGGCACGCATACGTGCATCGTAGCCCGCCTTGTTGAGCTTTTGTTTCCTCTTCTCTTTTAGCTCCGCTTCTGTGAGCTGATGATCAGGTATACTGATCAGCGGGAACGTCGGTACTTCCTGTAGAGACTGTAAGCGCTAGATCATCACTGAAATGAGGACCGAGCATTCCATACCTTCTCTTCCTCTTCTTCGATCCCGAGATCTTTATTTCTGGCTCGGCGGATTGCCTTCTCCAGCTTCTTGATAGTCTCGTCCAAGTCTTTCTCACTATGGAAGCCCGAGGCTTGTATACGTTTCTGCAGCGGCCAACTGAGTCTGGCAGAGACGAATCAAGCCCACGGCGCCCTCACCTTATATTCAGCTGGCTTCTCCAAAGTCTTGTATTGCTTGAGCGCAGAGAAGCCCTCAAGATCCGCCTCCTTTTGCAAAAGCTATAAATCGTGGCAGTTCAGCTTTCATACTCTGCTGCATGCTGTTCCTGAACGTACCCTTTCAAGGCGGACCGACTGGGCTTGAGCCTGCAACCGTCTCCCTTGCTCCTTCTTCTTTTCTTGCATTCTGACAAGTACTTCATCTGGTTTTTGGCTGTCTTCTAATGGTCGGAAGGGGAACTGAATTACACGGTCGAAAGCGACAAGCTTGTGAGGACTAGACGAGGCCTTGATATCTTCAGAATACTGCAAGGAGTAATAGCAGTGGTCCCTTAGCATTGCCTGTGAAATAGAACATCAGCATACTATGGTAGCCGAACAGCAGAGTCTTCATACGGTAGCTTGTGGAGGCGTCACACGTGTAGGAAAGTTTGGGTATTTGAGCTGAACTAGCTTGAGTAGATAGTCTGCAGCCTGCAACCCGCCCCATGCGATTCTGGAATGCGATGCATGAGATTGCGTATCAAGCTATGAGGACTCGAAAGGCACACCTCTTTGCACTGCCAAGTACGCCTTTGTCGTCTAAGACAGGGATAATATGAGTGGACATGGTTGATGAGGAGATTATCAGGCCGTCTTTCTGGTCGGACTGATAGAAGCTTGCTAGCGAGTCGACGGCATAGCTGACGCTGGGCACCCTATAGCCTTCGAAGAGGAGCTCAGACATCACTGCAGAATGTGTCTCTATCAGCTGAGACCCGAATCCACACGTTCTGTACTCACAAGTTCTGCAATATAATGGGTTTCCCAGCGTCTCTGTCATTGCGACTGGATGCGGAACGCAGCCTTCTGATGTGATACCCAGTTTGACAAAGAGATAGTCGAGTAGATTTTCCTGTCATAATTCGATATTCATCAGACACGACAAAATAGACTGATCACGTCAGGAAGCCAGACACTTACCATAGCGTCGAAGGCTACCACGACATCCGTCTCGTAAGGAAGCTTTGCACTGATCCTAGAATTGTGGTCGAGCGCTGCAGACGAGCCAGCCAGCATCACGGGACGGCCAGCGCGCCTGTCTCTGTACCGACTGACGACATTCTCGCAGAGGATTCTTGGATCTTTCTCGTTAGCCCATCCTGCTCGAAGCCATGTCACGCCTGCGAGAGCAACACAAAGATGTCCCAGTCAACCACATGAGAAAGCCAGCCAGATCTGGAGAATCGCTGTCAACTCGCCATTGTCAATAACGATAGGCGTAGAAGAGCCAGCATAGGTCGATGAATAATCGTAAGATTGCGCTGCTTCGCCAGACAGCGGCTCGTTCAGATAGTGCACGGTCTTTGGGCGACTTGACGGGCCCGGTTCATCCATAAGTTGGGTCAATGGCAAGAGCGTTCGCTGGAGCTTTCAGACTGATTCTGGCTGGCTACCGCCGCAGTAGTCGGACCATTAAGGCTAAAGGATAGTAGGTCTACCTCAGCGAAAGCGTTCGCAAGTCCGAACACAAAGCTCCCAGGGGGGACCAGCGAAAGGGAGATTTCGATTCACTGGCCGACGCAAGCTTTTAGACAGCTTTAGCAGGCTAGCGCCGCGGAAGCGGGTCATTGGTACTTGAAAGCTTTTAGGCCTACTTGACCGAAAGCTTTTAGGCCTACTTCTGCGAAAGCTTTCGATTTAACTGGCGAACGACAGCTTTCGAACAACATTGACAGGCTACCGCCGCGGAAGCGGGCTATTAAGACTGAAAGCTTTTAGGCCTACATGCGTTGAAAGCTTTCAAGCTAACTGGCGAAAGACAGCTTTCAAACAATATTGACAGGCTACCGCCGCGGAAGCGGGCTATTAAAACTGAAAGCGTTTAAAACTATTAAAACTGAAAGCGTTTAGGCGTATACGTAACGCTTCTGCTTACCGCAGTGCTTCGTACGCTCCGATCATGATTCCACAAGCGGGTGCGACTTTGGCAATACGAGGGACAAGTCCGCTCCATAAGCCTGCCATGCCTTCCTTGCGAATAATGTCTTGTGCAAATGCGAGGGTGCTGCGTGCTTTTGCTGATGACGATTCGGTCTGTCTCCTGGTCTTTATGACATCGAAAGGATGCGTCAAAAAGGAGGCAATCTGCATGGTAAAAGTCAGCACGAAGCCATAGAAGCTCGACTTGTATGGTCTTACCATGCCGCTTCCTGCACCGCTCGCGAAGGAGATGCCAAATGTCTTGCCAGCGAGGTCGCCTTCCACCGATTCTCCCATCCCTTTGCCGTTTGTCAGGAATCGCCTAATGCCTTCATATCCAGCCCAGTAGGCGCCTGAGAATGGGACATCTCGCCATAGCGTAGCAGACAAGCCTCGCCAGAGACTGCGTGTTCCTTGCTCTTTCATCAATGTTCTGACCGAGCCAAGAATGCTCGGTAGAGAGACATTCGCTTGGGTACTTTGTATTCGTGTGCGAACTAGCTCTAGAGGCGCTAGCATCACTGCTACAACCGTCCGCGAGAACGACCCAGCGACAAAAGTGGTAGTGGTGATGTAGGCGCTGGTCGGCTGCCCATCCAGAGGCTTTCTATACTGTGCAGGCGCTTTCTGCAAGGCTGAAGATCGAAGTGTATCGTAACCAACCATATACATGACTTGGGACGGCACCGACATGACGAGAGTTGCCGACACGCCTCGCCATAAAGCCGTGATTCCTTCATGCTGCCCTATCTTCAGGAAGGCGTCGAAAAACCCTGTAAACCGTCTAGCAGACGGTGCGCTGAGCTGAGGAAGGTGCTCGGCTGCAATGGCGGGTGACGGGTAAAGGCATTGGGTCGAGGAGTCTAATGCCAGTGTAAGATGTCCGCCATTGGAGTTGAAAGAAGTAGAGGAAAGAAAAGGAACAGCAATATTGCGGGCTGCTGAAGAGAAGGACCTCGCAGTCGTCATTGTCGTTGAGGAAGAGCCTGATGCGGCTTCTCTCGGATCGAATGAGCACAGAATATCTCGTCCGTCCACTAGATTATTAGTGAAATATGTCTTTTGACAGCACGTCGCTAGGTTCGTTGCTGCCAGAGAGCGTGCATGCTGCATGGGTCCAGTCGGAGGGCTGGGCTGAAGAGCTCTTCCTTTGCCTTTCCAGCGTCCTTGCTGGTTTGTAGGTCCTTGTGAACTTGATACTGCCGTTGTAGGCGGCGGGACGTGCGAAGAAGGGATAAAGAGCGATTCTGACGAGCTCTGTGTCTGCATACGAGTTTTGACGACATCGAACGGGGTCACTAGGAAGATAGTACGAGGTGCAGATAGTCAGCATATGGTCTATTAGGGTTTTAGAAGCTTCTCATAGCCTTGCAGTCACGACCGCTTTTCAAGCGTAAGGAAAGTCCGACTTACTCGTCAAGCTGGTGACTACTGCACCTCCACAAGCAGCAATGATCCTATGGCGCTCCTTCTGCTTTCCTTTTGACTGGACACCATCGCCGGATTTGCTGCTGCTGCTGCTGCTCGATGACGATGATGAAGCTTCTACGAAAGATAATGAAGTAGCAGCATTGATGGGCTCAGCCGGCAGGCTGAGAGTCGCCATAAGGAGGTAAGGATTGGCTCAGAAGCCTTGAGCTCTCGTTGCGGTTCAATCAGAATTCAAAGAAGATCAAGAGGTCTTAAATCTGCGAATAAGCAAAGGTGGCGGATATGACAGATCGTTGCTTGAGTGACAGGCAGGGTACAACGACATCTCGTGTAGTATCAGTTAAGAGCAATCTGCTGCTGCTTGCGCGTGGTAAGGCTAATTACAAGTTCGTACACGTCCAGCCTCATGGCACCACGACTACCCGCTCGACACACAGCATGGACTCCCAGATGACCACTCCCAGATGACCATTCCTTCGAGTTGAGTAATCGCGCTAGCAAGCGCCTGCTTTCGGCGCCCTCTTCCAGCAATGCTGTAGCTCAGATGTGGTCCATATTATCATTTCCGGGTCATCGACCTGATTACTTAGCACTGCCGCTGTTGTTCTATTGTGGGCGAGCAGCAGCCGGACCTGGTGCTGGAGCAGCTGGCCCTGCACCAGGAGCAGGCGGCCCTGGACCTGCTGCAACTGGCGCGGTAGATGTTGTCGCGACACCGTACGGCACTTGCGAGCTGCTAACACCATAGGATGTAGCGGTAGTAGAGCGAATAAGTGAGGTGGATAGACTTGTGGAGGTGCTGGTATAGGTACTTGTGCCGATCGCAAGGGTAGTCACAGAAGTGACGGTGCCGACTGTTGAGGTGATGCTTTGGGTTGAGGTAGTATACGGTTTGGAAGTTGTGTAAGGGACATTGGTGCATATTGGGATAATAAAGAGGAGATACGAGCATGATTGCGAGGTTCCGACCGACTGGGAATATATTGTGGACGTGGAGTAATATGTCGCTAGTTGAGTAGATAGAGATGTGGAAGTGGCAGACGTGATGGACGTCGAATATACCGTTTTCAATATCGTCGCTACCGACGTTTGGGTGGTAACGCCATAAGATGTTGCTGTAGTGGTATATGCATAGCGGACCTCGGATGTGGCAGTCGGAGTAGTTGTTGAGCTAGTAGAGGTGGTAGGAAGGAGCGACGGTCCTTGCCTTTTTGCTTTCTGTCTAGCAGGACTTTTCGCTTTTACTTGGTTCCTCTCAATGGCTGGATTACTTTTTAGGGCTGATATGTCACCGTCAGGATCAGAGCTATACCGCTGTGTAGAGTATATCATCCTACCTGAATCATTCTGTCTATGAGCACCAAGCCGCTGACCCATCAGATGACGTCTAGAATCCAGATCGAATTTGGGGACCGCTCGCGCATGTAGACCTCTTCTGCCGTGACTGTGTTCAGAGCCTTCATGGCGATAGGGCACTGCCGCTGCCGCGGTGGTCGCAAGGAGTGTGGTTAGAACGTATAGAGTCAGACTGGTCGGACCGTCTAATAGCATTCTTGAAGACTAGATCATAGCAATTAGGCTGAGATGGAAAGCAATAAACCATCTGCGGTCTTGGAAAGGGTCGAGAGCTTGAGAGTCCTGATGCGGTCGCCACAGTCTTGACGCAGCGTTATTGCCAGCACAGTTCAGCGGACACGTGGATATATCCCAGAGCATAAACAACTCTTGACAGCTGAGAGCTTGCAAATAGCCGTTTTGACACTGAGGTCGTGGGCAGGCGGGCGTCATGACCGGATTGGGCAGGAGTGCGACAGCGGAGGGCGTAGAGGTACCAAGGAGTGATGTGATGTGTTATGTATTGCTCGCAAGCTGTCAGCGGACTGTGCGAACTTCGTATAGGGTCCGTATCGCTGAGCGGGAGCCAGCACAAGGCCCTCATCATTAGGACGAAAAATCATGGTTGAGTAGATCGCCATCATGTATTTTGCAATCCGTCGTACGTAGTATGTCACTTCTGCGTTTCCAAGCTGCCTTGCCAGATTCACCGGCTGCTTTTGGCACGTATCGTTCTGAACAACCGAAGGCCTTTGAACGATATTTCAGTCAGAATCCAGCGAGCGCTGTGGACATCAACGCGACCGTTTGTCATGTCGCGCCTTGATGTTCCGACCAGAAGAACGCTGGTCATCTTGGACTGGGACAAAACGCTCTCGAAATCCGATACTCTCAGTCTGATAGCTCCCTCGCCTGAAGCTCTGTCGCCATACACGCAGGCCTTACATGGAAGACTATGCAGAACTGAGGAAGAAGCATGGCGATCTGACCACCGTCTCCAGAATGACCGCTTTCCTTGATGAAATGGAGGGTAAATCGGACACCTCCGCGCTCTCCAGAAAGCCGACTCTTATGCATATCCGTTCACACTAGAAAGCCGGCGAGTATGCGAGCGTTGAACGAGTCGAGCGCGGCGGGCTGTTCAAAGGCATGTCCAAGGCCAGTCTACTCGAGCGAGCAAGAGATCCCAGTCTTCTCGACTTACAAGCTGGCGCAACAGAGTTCCTGAAAAGCTTCGAAGGACCGTGGGGTATCGTCTCGGTCGGATGGAGCGGCATCTTCATCCGGGAAGCCTTACAATCCAGAGGCATAGATTTCGACCATGTCCAGATCCAAGCGAACGAAGTCATCTTTGATGAGCATGGTAAAGGGACTGGAGAGATCAGCAAGCATAAAAACAATGCACAGGGCATTAGGACGGCCAGGGACAAACTGCGAGAGATGCGGAGGGTGACAGCTGACTGGCGAAGCCAAGAATCCGACAGCAGGAGCGAAGGCCGGGTCGTGGTGAGTAGACCTCAACGACGCGCCGAGACTATGCTTATAACGTAATACAGTACATCGGCGACAGCGAGACAGACCTTCTCTGTTTGCTACAGGCCGATATTGGGATCATTATGGCAGACGAGAGCATGACTGAAAAATGCGAGAAGATGGGGATACAGGTCACAAGGGGAGTGCAAGCAGAGGATGAAGGCACTCCAGCTGCCTCAGAAGGACCGCAGCTTCGTTTTGTCAAGGATTTCACAGAACTGCTCTAACCGCCCTCATAGCTCTCAAAGAGGAGATTGAGAATG
Organism: Erythrobasidium hasegawianum; assembly: GCA_001972285.1. Classification (NCBI taxonomy): domain Eukaryota; kingdom Fungi; phylum Basidiomycota; class Cystobasidiomycetes; order Erythrobasidiales; family Erythrobasidiaceae; genus Erythrobasidium; species Erythrobasidium hasegawianum. The sequence goes on along the minus strand of BCII01000004.1, from coordinate 1,509,959 downwards.
TTGTGTGTACATTGAATCAGTGCAAAGTCACACCCGTGTTGCGTTCAAGTAATTGCACCATTTTGGACCCCAAATGCTTCTGCATCAAACCTATTCAACATTCGACTTCACCCATGGCAGACAGCACCTTAGCATCAGTACCTGAAGATTCTGCAGCGCCAGCGTCGACGTCTGGGCTTCCAGCAGCAGCAAAGGCGGCAGCAGAGCAGGCAGTAAAGGCGGCGATTGCAGAAACGGCGACCGAGGAGGGCGAGATTGCAGAGGATGCAGGCAGCAAAGGCAGTAGTAATGGCATCAAGACTGTCTTCTCGGATCCTGCAAACTTCAACGTCGTCCATCCGCTCTACTCGAAGTGGATCCTCTGGTTCGATAATGCTTCAAAGCAGAACAAGGCGAAAGACTGGAACGAGCAGCTGCAGGAAGTCATGGCCTTTGAGACTGTAGAAGAATTCTGGGGTCTTTACAACAAGTACGATTTACCTCGAGTCTCTGGGCGTCTACGAAACTGGCCAAAGAAAGCTGATTTTCGCTGTTCCCTTACGCTACTTTCATAGCATCGTCCCTCCTTCGCACATTGCAACCAACTCCAACTATTATCTTTTCAAAGACGGCATCAAGCCAGCATGGGAGGACTCTGCAAACAGTAATGGAGGCAAGTGGGCTATCCAGCTACCTCGAGACAAGAACCGCGAAGCCATCGACAAGTTCTGGCTGTACACGGTCGGTCTAAGTGTTTATCTGGGTCCTTCACTGTATTGTTAACGCATGAAATTCTAGATGCTGGCGGCGATTGGCGAGACCTTCGAAACACCGTACGGGCAGGATCCAAACCCGGACACACCTTTCACAGACGAAGTCACCGGTGTCATTGTATCTTCGAGGAAGGCCTTCTACAGAATATCAATCTGGACCCGTTCATCCGATACGAAAGCAAAAGTCGAAGATATCGGCAAACACTTCAAATTTGGCGTGCTAGGCGTACAAGGCAAGATCACAGGTGGTTACACCAGTGACGTTGAGTTTCAAAGTCATAGAGATTCTCAGGTAAGCCTCTCTTTATCCCCTCTTGCTGTCGTGAAGGAATGCGTAGACTGACATTGGGTTGGATGTTCAGGTCAGAGGGAAGAAACCAGCTTTTACCGTGTAAACATTCATGGGCATGCGGTTATGTCGTGCAATGCAGCACTATTTGACATACGAGGCCAACGCGAGCTGACAGTGACAGCTAATAAATCGCGACTTTACGGAAGGACTTTCGCAAGACATTGTCTCTCTAGCATCATCCCGAGTGTGATTATATGGCCAGGAGCATCGCTGGCATAAGTATTTCTGGGCCGCATATACATTGACGTCGACAGCAGAGGCCCGTGACTCGCGCACGCTCAAGTCAAAGTACACGCGACCCTGTCAACGAAGACCTCAATCTTTTTGGCGCAGCGGGCCTGTGGCCTTGTTCCCCACCAAATTGGTCGTTTTGGCGTTCCGCGTCCTTGTGATTTGACAGACGCTCATCAGTCAGTCCTAGCTCTGGTCTAGGTATGTTGCATCTAATGGGCTTCCTAACTGGGGCTAATGGTACTCCCTCGACTCTTCGTATGCCTTTCTGCCTTCGGCGGCATAGGGACCTCCTGGCTTCCGCTTGACATTTCCTTCGAAAACGAGCAGTCTTGTGAAGCTTCCTCTCGCTCTCCCCACCTGTATACTTCCAAGCCTGACTTCATCGAACGCTGTCACAGTATACGGTGAGACTTTGACTTTTCTTGAAAGTCAGTATTCTTGACTACTAGCACGACTTCGCTATACAGCGCGATTTCAATGACAGCAATGACAATGCCGTGTCCAACAGGATCACATTCAGCTAGATGGGGTTGGAAATTCGGGGTGGAAGGTGTACTAGCAAATAGACCATGGAACTACAATGCGCAGCTTTTTAGGCGTTTGAAGGGTCGCATGGAGTTATGCACCTAGGAATCCAGGATATATTCATCATTCGCTAGTCGGTGATATCGGTGGACTTTCTAAAAACCATCCCTCTTCAAACCCCACCAAGGGGCCCTTTCCGCCGGGCTACAAGTGGGTCCGCCACATGCCGAAGAGACGCAAGAGAGCTTTGACTCTTCTGTCATCTCAAGGCTTCTTTAGCATTCATACGACAACAATCATCCGCTAGGACTGAGGAAACATGGTAGTAGTCAAGACTGTCTCGGGCGAGATCTCATTCAAGCCAATCAACCCCCCAAAAGTTGGCACAAACGGCTACGAGGGATTCCAGCCTGGCAAAGTCGAGACTTTGAAGAAAGGCCAGACGAAGAAGGCTCCCTGGGGAGAAGAAGGGAAACCTCTCAAATGCGACATAATCCTTGAGCATGATGTCGAAATGATTATGAGAGACGGTACAAAGATCTATGGCGATGTTTACAGACCCGCGCATACAGATGAGAAAGTACCATGTATCTTGTAAGCGCATTCAGAATAGCCAGCAAAAGAAGCGGGCTGACCGACGTCTTTGCAGAGGATTTGGCCCTTACGTGAGCCTATAGACTGCGAGGAAGTCAAGAACGACAACGCTAATCAATAGTAACGTGTGTAGGGCAAGAAATTCTCTGGTCATGGCATCGCCTCACATCTTCCCTGGCACTGTGGACTGAAAGCCAGTGACATGTCTGGCTGGGAGACCTTTGAGTGTGTCGGTAAGCATTTCGAACATGTCTTAACTGCTCAAGTGTGGCTGACATTGTAATCGACAGACCCTGCCGAGTTCTGCAACTGGGGCTACGCCGTTGCCGCAGTGGACTGTCGTGGTTCGACAGACTCCGAGGGTTAGACAGCACTTTCTTTCACGTGCTCGAAAGGCTTATTCGAGATTCTTCAGGCTACATCGAAATAATGAGCGAGCAAGATTCCCAGGATGGCTACGACATCATCGAGTTTCTAGGCCGTCAAGAATGGTGCAACGGAGCCGTCGGTATGGCAGGCAACTCTCACTTGGCTATAGTCCAATACTTTGTGGCCGCGCAACAGCCGCCTTCGCTCAAAGCTATCGCGCCCTGGGAGGCATGCAGTGACTTGGCTCGAGAACAATTCACTCGGGGAGGAATGTGCGTAAGCAATAGTGCAACAAGGATAGACTACTAAAGTTGCTGCCATACAGTTTCTACATCTCGAATAACAACTTCATCACGAAATACATTATTCAGGGAAAGAATGGCTACGAAGATTTCGAGGAGATGTGTAAGCTCATACAAGCATCAAGAATCAGATCACCGTGCTAAAAGATATTCAGATGAACGCTATCCTTTGGCTGGCCCATATTGGGACAGCAAGAGGGCACCACTGGAGAAAATCAAGCCAGATCTGCCTGTATTCTTGAGTGGCAGTGACATGGGAGGCATGCATCCTCTAGGTACAATCAGAGGCTTCGTGCAGATACCGTCAAAGAACAAGTGGATCAAGTGGAACGCATATCACGTAAGTAGCTGTCCTGGCCTTTTCTACAGGAATTAAGGCTAAGCGGTACCTTCTCTCTATCAGGAGTGGTATGATATCTGGGCTCCAGCAGATAGTCGCGAAGAACTACGAGACTTCTTTGATCGGTACCTGAAAGGCAAGGACAATGACTGGGAAAAGACGCCCAGGTGTAGATGGAGCATCCTACAGTATGGCGACAAAGCTCCGATCGAGCATGTACCGATTCCAGACTTTCCACACCCGGATACCAACTACACCACCCTGCATTTGACGCCAAAGAACGGACTATCAACGGAGGCAGTCAATGAAGAAACGACTCTATCGTACGATTCCGAGAGTCCCACGGATCGCTTGGAGTTCAATATCAAGTTTGACAAGACAACCACGCTGCTCGGACTACCTAAGATTTACCTGCATATGTCTTGCAACGATCACGACGATATGAATGTTTATATTCAGATCCGCAAGATCGACAAAGACGGCATACCGCTTGTTCAGATTCCTTATCCGAGAGAACGCTGGGAAGTCGACAGCATGTACAATCTGTCGCCTGAACTTTTGCGACATAGCATGATCTCGTTCAAGGGACAGAATGGCATGCTCCGAGCATCCCACCGCAAGATTGATCGATCAAAGACATGGCATCCACAGATTCCTTTCCATCCTCACGATGAGTTCCAACGCATCCCAAAAGGCGAGGTCGTAGAGCTCGAGATTGGCATGTTCCCCGGTGCCGTCAGGTTCGATGCAGGAGAGACTATGTCTGTCCAGGTGTTTGGATACAATGGTGCAGATCCGCAGCTGGACTATTTGAATCGGAAGCGTCCCGACTGGGAGCAGAACCATGGCAAGCATTTCATACACTTTGGCCCACACTATGACAACCGAATTATCCTTCCATTTGTAGAGCTGTAGTCGCACTCCGCAGATAGTCATGGCTCCTTGTACTGCATGAATATATGAGATTGAGACACTGTGAAAGCGCTTCATTCGGTTTGTCAAGCCTTTCGGCCATCGAATCGTTCTTCCGTTCGCGAGGCTGTAGAAAAATGGTAGAACGGTACCAAGGGCAGACATGCTCGGTGGGCTCATTGGATCTAGCTGTCAACATCTGATTATTTATATTGAGTCAAAGCCTACGAGTGGCTCATCGACGCCGCCCAGCCAACATAGAAAAGCTGAATAAAGAAGGCCATGTTTGCATTTGTCGTTCGTCTACAGGATAGGCAGATCTTGAGTTAGCCCAGAGGTATGTTATATGTGGGGGAAGTTCGTCTTCCTCGTGAGAGTTTCTCCCAACCGAGTTTCCGATTGTCCGTGTGGGTCCGGTCATCTTTTTGCAGCAGAATCAATCAGTCACCGATATTCATGTCTCCCTTTGGCCTAACACTTGTCTCAAGTAAGACATCCTACATACCTATAGTCAGACAAGATGGTGGTTATCAAGACAGCTTCGGGCGAGCGAACCTTCAAGCCGATCAACCCCCCGAAAGTTGGCACAAACGGCTATGAGGGATTCCAGCCTGGCAAAGTAGAGACGCTGAAGAAAGGCCAGACGAAGAAGGCTCCTTGGGGAGAAGAAGGCAAACCTCTCAAATGCGACATAATTCTCGAACACGATGTCGAGATGATTATGAGAGACGGCACAAAGATCTATGGCGATGTTTACAGACCCGCGCATACAGATGAGAAAGTACCATGCATCCTGTAAGCGCGTTCGTAATAGCCAGCAAAAGAAGCGGGCTGACCGACGTCTTTGCAGAGGATTTGGCCCATACGTGAGGCTAAGGCTGAAAAGAAACCAAGAACAACATATTAATACATTCCTCATATATACAGGGAAAGAAGTTCTCTGGTCACGGCATCGCCCAGCATCTTCCATGGCACTGTGGACTGAAGGCTAGTGACATGTCTGGCTACGAGACTTTCGAGTGTGTCGGTGAGGCTCTTCCATTTCTGGTCATATGACTGTAACTAACAATGCTTTGAAAGACCCTGCCGAGTTCTGCAATTGGGGATATGCAGTCGCCGCAGTTGACTGCAGAGGCTCAGTTGACTCTGAAGGTATGTTTCAGTTGTCTGTTCACATTCACGAATCTCATCTGGGCCTGTGTAGGCTATATCGAAATTATGAGCGAGCAAGATTCACAAGACGGATACGATATCATCGAGTTCCTGGCTCGCCAAGATTGGTGTAACGGAGCCGTGGGTATGGCAGGCAACTCTCACTTGGCTATCGTGCAGTACTTCGTAGCTGCTCAGCAGCCACCATCCCTCAAAGCTATCGCACCTTGGGAGGCATGCAGTGATCTAGCCCGAGAGCAGTTCACTCGTGGTGGAATGTGAATGGACCTCTTCTCGAGGCACACGCGCGAAGCTGACATAGTCGTCCGTATCATACAGCTTCTATATCTCCAACAACAACTTCATCACCAAATTCATCATCCAAGGCAAGAATGGCTACGAAGACTTCGAAGAGATGTGTAGGTGCACTATATTTTGCTCATTGCTCGGCAGAGCTAACAGAAAGCTTAGACGAAAAGAATCCGTTGGCCGGCCCATATTGGGACAGCAAGAGGGCTCCTCTAGAGAAGATCAAGCAGGATATGCCTGTCTTCATCACTGGAAGCGACATGGGAGGTATGCATCCGATGGGATCGGTGCGAGGCTACGTGCAAATCCCATCCAAGAACAAGTGGATCAAATGGAACCCCTATCATGTAGGTGTCGGCTACAGCGTCTGGACCCCAAGCTCACCGCTGATCTTTTCAATTTCAGGAATGGTACGACATTTGGGCACCAGAAGAAAGTCGCGAAGAACTCCGTGACTTCTTCGATCGATACCTCAAAGGAAAGGACAATGACTGGGAGAAGACGCCGAGATGCAGATGGAGTCTTCTACAGTACGGTGACAAGGCGCCTATCGAGAACATCCCACTGCCAGATTTCCCTCACCCCGACACCAAGTACACAACCCTTCATTTGGCACCAAACGGACAATTGTCTTCGGAAGCTGTCAAAGAGGAGACTACCTTATCATACGACTCAGAAAGCCCGACAGACCGCCTGCTCTTCAACGTCAAGTTTGACAAGACGACAAACTTGCTCGGAATCCCCAAGATCTACCTACATATGTCGTGTAACGATCACGACGACATGAACGTGTATATTCAGATCCGCAAGATCGATAAAGATGGGGTTCCTCTCGTACACATACCTTTCCCAAAGGAACGCTGGGAAGTCGATAGCATGTACGACCTGCCGGAGAAGCTCTTGGGCCACGGCATGATCTCGTTCAAGGGCCAGAATGGCATGCTCCGAGCATCTCACCGCAAGATCGATAGATCAAAGACATGGCACCCACAGATTCCTTTCCATCCTCACGATGAGTTCCAACGCATTCCAAAAGGCGACGTCGTCGAGTTGGAGATCGGCATGTTCCCCGGAGCTGTTAGGTTCGATGCAGGAGAGACACTGTCTGTCCAGGTGTTTGGATACAATGGTGCTGATCCGGAACTGAGAAATCTCAACAAGGAACGTCCGCACTGGGAGAGAAACCATGGAAAGCACTTCATTCACTTTGGCGAAAAGTACGACAATCGCATTATCCTTCCATTTGTAGAGCTGTAGGCGCAGATTGAAGTTCTTGAGGTCATTACACTGCAGTTGTGTTCATCGATTCACTCTGTCTATGATGCGCATTGTCTTCAGGATTGAGTAACGTGAACCTTGCGCAGAAGACGACGAAATGCATGATCCACACTAGAACACCGGGATCAGAGCGTCACAAATACTACCTGAAACTTAGCAAAGCCTAGTGGGAGTCCATCTGTGCTGAAGATGTATAGTGCTGCGAATCGCGATTGTTTGGCCAAAATATTGCAGCTCGTGGGAGAACGCGATGCGTTGTAGACAACAGGGGCATATCATTCGTAGAAGCTGTTCCTGTTGCTTGATTGATGGCCCTTCGCGTGCGTCCTGCTACTTCGAAGGCCAGATGCGACTCTCGTACGTTCAAGGTGTCCCAACGTTGCGTTTCTTGCTACTCGTCCATGGCGTCGTACAAAGACTGCAGCGCAATGTCACGATGTGTCCTAGAAGTCGGTGCAGAGCCAACCAGGACGCCTTTTGCGAATTTGGATGATTTGTCAAGGGCCCTTGACTAAAGAGGTCGATCCAACCCACCGGAAAGTAAAGGCATTCCCGGCATGATTTCAGTACCATCCACCTTTACAGACGCTCTCTCTCTTCCAACCTCTCCTGCACGCCCGCCTTGAGTCTGCCTCTCCCTTCCTGCCTGTCCTTCCTGCTGTCATACGAGAGCGACCAACACTCTCACCTGCCCAACATGTCACAAACTCAGAGACAAGAGTACGATGTATCTGCCGAAATTCTAGAGGATGTCGACGGCGACAAGACTGCAGTGCCCTCGGTGCATGAAGATGCGGAGGCACAGATTAGTGAAAAACCTATGGAAGCCGATACACTGGATGAGAGCCGTCTTCTGACTGGAAAGTAAGTGACGTTGTCATGAAGGAGGATAAGGACTCCCGGACGCGTGACGGCTGGCTGACACTCTCACGCAGGCGATTGGTATTCGCCTTCATCGGCTTAATGTAAGTGCAAAACGCGCAGTGAAAGAGAATGTCATTCTAACAAGCACGCAATCTAGGTTGGCGACTTTCTTGATGGCAGCGGGTGCGTTGAGTCAGGTTCTTCGGTTTTTCAAAAAGTCGCTGATAACGTATGCAATGCTGGGTACAGACGCCACGTAAGATACATAGGCAATTCATCTATACTGTATCTGGTCCTGATCGGCTCCTACAGCATTCTGGCCCCAGCTCTAGGAGTTATTTCAAGTCAATTCAACGCTTCGACCCAGATTGGGGTAGGTGGATCGTCTACCAGATTTCTCGTTCTACAAGACTCATTTTTGCATGCAGTGGATTGTCTCAGGGTATTTCTTGTCCGAGGTCAGTCCAACTTAGCGGTCTGTGCCGATAATGATGCCTGACTGACTCTCCCTCCTCTCCCTCCTCCCTTAATCGCTCTCACTCTTCTGTTGCAACTCTGTTCATATCTTCACTGCTATAGGCTTCGTGTGTCCTGACTTATGGCCAAGTTCTCCAACTATTTGACGTAAGTAGATATATCGGCCTGATAGACAGCTAGATTCTGATCATCAGCCATAATCGCAGCGGAAATGGGTCTTCCTGATTGCGATTGGTCTCTTCGAGCTGGGCTCGCTATTGTGTGGTGTCGCACCGAACATCAATGTCCTTATCTTTGGGAGAGCCAGTAAGTTGCCATCCAATCCTCGATAGGCGAATACGAGCTTATTTATCTTTGCTTGCAGTCAAAGGATGTAAGTCATGGTGGTTTGCGTATATACCCCTTCGCTGAACGTAGACTTCCGGTAGGCGGTGGGGCAGGGGTGAGGCTCAACAGTCATTTCGTAAGTCCTATATGCTGATATGATTTCTCAGATCATGGTATCAAATATCAGCATCATAGCCCAATGCACAAGGCTCCAGGATCGCCCGAAGCTATTTGGCTTGTTTGGAGCTGTGTAGGTTGCGACATCTTGTAACGCATGACCAATGATCCTGATTTGATTCTACTAGCTTTGGCGTCTCTTCGGTCATCGGTCCTCTCCTCGGCGGAGTTTTCACGTCAGTATCGCCCATAATTCGGCTCTCGAAGCCATCAAACGCTGCTGAATCGCCTCTAATTGCAGAGAACACGTAACTTGGCGTTTATGTTTCCTCATAAATTTGCCAATCGGTCTCGTAGCGATTCTGGCGATTATCTTCCTCATTCCGCGGGCTCCTTACAAGCCGGTCGATCCTGCAATGCGAGCCCACGCTGAAAGCCGCGCATATATGTTCTTCAGACTCAGGAAAATCAAGAGCGAACTCCTTATCAAGCTTTTCTGCCTCGACTACGTTGGCACTTTCACCGTCCTAGCATTTGTGATCATGCTTACCATGGCGCTTCAATGGGGAGGCGTGGAACATCCCTGGTCAAGCGCTACTATTATTGGTCTTCTCGTTGGCGCTTTATCGACTCTAGCCATCTTTATCGCTTGGATGATCTACACGAAAGACAGTTTCCCGCTATTCACGATCGGCCTGCTCCGAAACAGGAGTGTCGCGGGAGCATGTGTCTTTGCTTTCGGCTGTTCATTTGTCCTGCAAGCTGGAGCAAATTACATCCCTCTCTACTGGCAGGTCACTCGGCATCGCTCCGCTGTAGAGTCTGGGCTCGATCTTCTACCTTTCGTCCTTGGTATCACAGGCTGTGCGGTCATGTCTGGCTTCATCGTCTCCAAGACTGGCTCGTATGCCCCGTGGATCCTGATATCACCCGCATTGACGGCTGTCGGGTCTGGCCTGCTGTACCGAAGTAATGCATATACGGCAGCGCCTCAGATCAAAGGCTTCACATTTCTAATGGCGGCAGGAATCGGTGTAAGCAAGCATTGGCCTTGAGATCTGGGGATTCCATGCCGACCTACAGTACACAGTTTATCTTCCAGCAATCCAGCATCATTGTCCAGGCCAACGTTTCGCAAGCTCTCATACCCAGCGCAACGGCCCTTACATCCTTGTTCCAGCTGTTTGGCGGCTTAATCGGCAGCAGTATATGCTCAGCGATCTTCCAGGGTCAATTGATTCAGAATCTCAAGCGATACGCGCCTAGCGTAGACGCGCATCTGTTGCAGACTCAAGTCAGGGGTGTGTTCTTCCGTCGAAACGAATATGCAGGCTCATGCTGATCTTTCGTGGTAGCGGTCTACGACGAGACGGTCGTACCTCTGGAGCTAAGACCAAGCGTTATAGAAGGTAAGAAAAGGCGACTGTCACAAGGCAGGTTGTGCTGACAATGCTGCCCTTGCATGCGCTACGATAGCATACACGAAAGCTCTAAATTTGGTTCTGTTCATGGGTGTACCTGTGGCAGGAGGTGCGTACTTATAGATCGACAACGTATTCCAGTACTGACCTTTGCGTGTGCGACAGTCATCTTCCTAGCGGCCTGTGTGGTCAAGAAGGTCAACCTCAAGGGGGCGAAACGACCACCGCCGCAAGGAGAGGCCGATGGCGTCGCTGTTGCCGGCAAAGAACAAGACAACAAGGCCTAATGTGCAATCAGTACATATGTATTGTGAAGTGATCAGGATTCCAGCCGTGTAGACCATAGACAAATCCGCGATAGAACGTGCAAAGGTGTTCAGGTATTCTCGAACCTCTTTGGCCTTGTCAAGGTAGCGCGCAGAGCAGCGTGAGAATCGCCAAGTCACAAGCATTCCGCTTGCGAACGTCTATTTCCCAAGCCCTAGGCGGTCCCGAGATGGGTCCCGAAAGCCCGTGAGCAAGTCAACTGGGTCAATGGAATACACCAACCATCAAGACACTTGGCTCATCTTGTCATTCTTGTGCCTTGGCATGTTCATAGTATTTAGTGATTTGTGAGGCCTCCCTCCTCGTTCTTCTCGTTCTCGCTTTGTCTGTGCTTTATCTCGGTAGTCAACTGCGTTGAAACAGCAAGACAGGGAACCCACAGACCCATCTACCGTCCTTGCCTTTGAGACGTTTCCACGACTTCTCACGCTCCTGAAGGACATGGCATTGTCTTCATGGCCAGGCCCACAGGGTTGCTTGGTGTTCTGTTCTTTCCAGCACCCCAATCATGATCCCTCATCTTCCTCTCTACATCTGTTGAACTCCCCCGCCCTCCCTCCAGGATCTAGATCTCTCTTTGACGGGACCCACCTTCTGGTAAAGGGTACATCCGATCTTTTAATATCCCTTCCCCCCATTGAAGAGGAAGGATTCCGTCCGGATTGAAGGAAGAGGAGATCCCTCCAATCATATCTCTCCCATTCATCACGAGAGGAGGAACCCCGGATTCCGTTGGAAAGGGGATCCCAAGAATCAATTCTCTATATAATCATCTCTCAACGAGGGACGGGTCTCTTCTCTTGTTCAGACAAGTGATCCTGTCATAATGGAGAACAAGGTTAACAATGACCCAGAGTCCCTCATCGAGGTGGCCTCCGCGCATCTCGACTCCAACCAGCATCTCACGCGAGACCAGGCACAAGGCGCCCTTGGAACTATCCAACTTATCTCAAACAACGGTTCTGGCAAGGATGACAAGAACGACGTCGTCCTTATCCCTGCTCCCAGCGCTGATCCCCGTGGTAGGGCTTATGAGTGGAGAAGTCGCATCGCATTGTTCTCTGACAGCATGACACTCACCAGATCCTCTAAACATGCCCACCTGGAGGAAATGGACATTTGCGGTCATCCTCTCCATATTCTCGTGCACCGGTCTTCAAGTAGTCTCGGGTGCCGGTTCCCTCATCTCGTTCTTCCTGATGGACTACATTGAGGCCGGAAAAGGCTATCAAGACATCGTAAACCTCATCACTATCCCCACGCTCAGTATGGGTCTTGGAAACTTCATTTTTGTCCCAATCTCTTTGGCAATCGGCCGTAGACCTGTCTACTTGTTCTCCGGTGCTCTCCTCTTCCTTGCGTCCGTCATAGCAGCCAACAATACTAGCTACGAGTACCATCTCGCGGCTAGAATTGTGATCGGCTTCGCTGCCGGACAGAGTGAAGCCTTGGTCCCTTTGATGCTGTAAGTGAATGCTCACTCTATTTACCGGTGGTCAGCGCTTACATGAATTGTGTCGTTCATAGTAAGGAGGCTTTCTTCTTGCACGAACGAGCCCAAATCTTGGCTTTCCAGGCTGCCTTCCAGACAACGGTCGGTTGCATTCTCGGTGTCTTTGCCTCGAATATTGCAGCTTCGGTCGGCTGGAAGAACTGGTACTACGTCTACGCTGGAATTTCAGCCGCTATCTTCATTCTCGCCGTCTTCTTCGTCCCTGAGACAAAATACGAAAGAACCCTCGAAGCATACAGTGGACTAACTGGAGCTGCAACCACGGTCAAGACTCCCATCACCAACGAGAAAGACGACGAAGTCTCAGAGAATGAGTACAACGCCCCTCAACAGACTCAGGCTACGGTTGGAAACCGTCCTGCCCTCGACTTGGAGCAATATCCCGCTCACACCCTCTGGTCACGTCTCAACCCCATGCCTGCCCGTATTGAGTGGTCAGAAGCAGCTCTATCCTTCAAGCACATGCTGCAGATTGGCTGGTTCCCCAATATCGTTATCATCGTCCTCATGAACAGCGTCTTCCTAGGCATAAATATTGGCATGGGCACCACTTTTGCGACTCCTTTGCAGGCTCCCCCATACAACTGGGCACCAAAGTGGTCAGGTATGCCAAATTTAGGCCAGATTGTTGTCGCTTTCGTCGCTCTTCCTGCTCTCGGATGGGGCTCAGACAAGATCATCAAGCGCCGGGCAGCCAAGAACGGAGGAGTGCATGAGCCCGAAAATCGCCTCATTGCGCTTGCTGCACCCATCGTCATCGGAGTGGTAGCATGTATCCTCTTTGGCTATGCTTACACCTACCCGTTCAAGGTCCACTGGTTCGCACTTGGTGAGCTGCCCCTATTCCCCCTATTCCGCCTAAAGCCTGCACATTGACTAACATCTATCTTGTTAGTATTTGGCTACAATGCTCAGTACTTCAGTTTCCTAGCCGCATCAGTCGCTGGTCAGACTTACCTCCTCGATGCCTAGTGAGCCGCCGTCCGGACTTTAGCATCATCTCCAATGCTGATTTGAACTTACTATCAAGCCCGACTCGAGCAAGCACCGTCCTTGTCTTGGTCTGCGCCATTCGAGGCGTCATTTCCTTTGGCCTCACCTACTCTCTGACCCCGACCCTCGAGCACTTTGGAGGCAGCCATCTCAAGCAATATGGCATGTATGCAGGCTTGATGTGCATTCTCGCCTTCATGGGATACGGCTTGTTCTTCTTTGGCAAGAGAATCCGTCTTTGGACCCTGAAGTTTGTGGTGGACGACCACGACACCAAGCCTCATACCACTTAAGGATGCCCACTTGAGCGTTCTAGCACTAGGGCGAGTGTCAGGGGACATTGCCTCAGCAGTATATTTGACGACAAGTAGCGTAGCCAGGGTTTTTAGTAGGGTCGGCTCAGCTAGATCACATCTTGTAAAGATATTTAGTACCAGTTATTCATGAGGAACCCCAACTGTTTCATCTCCTGTCAATTGTTTGCCTGGCCTTTTATTTCGGCTATCATAGCATGCCCGCCCCGGAACGAAATCAGTATGATGCGAAAGTAAAACGATGCGTTGCTTCCACTGGTCTCTTAGTATCGATAATTGTGGACTGCCAGGGCGAGTAAGAAACGGTAAGAAACATCGATTCGTACCCGTGATCAACTGGAGAAGGACAACGTAGACTTGGCTACGGCAAGCACCTCTTCAAAATGACTCATAGCCAGCTCCTCCTCCTGAACCAGTGCTACTGCCTGCGCGGTCGAGATAGTATGCTTGATATCTCTGCCATTAAGCTTAGCAGAAGCCAGTCGATCCACATCGTAGTTATCGACATTGCATCCGGCTTTGGCGAGGAACTGGAGAGAAATTAGCTGACAGCGTTCAAGACTGGCTGAGCACTACGCACCCGCATCCAAAGAGTACGCCTAGAATCTTGATCGAGCTCGTCGAATTTGAGCACTACCGCAAATCTCGACAGGAAGGCATCGTCGAATCTAGACAAAGCTCGCTGTAAGAAAATCGACAGTGACAATTTACGGATATCTGCTGATGACCTCACCTTTCTATGCTGTTCGTGGTCAGGATGAGAACACCGCTAAAGTATTCCAGCACTGTAGCACAGATAGTCAGTCCCAGCATAAAGTTTACGTGAAATAAGACCGCGAACTTCTCAAGAAAATGCCGACCAAAGCGTTCCGCTCCAGTTGTTGCATACTTCGTTTCTCTAGGAAAATGTCCGCCTGGATTGTAGATTAGCCACTGACTGTTGGTCAGCATAGAGAGAGAACCCACCTCGTCGATAAGTAGAACAGCATTCCAAAGCGTAGCAAGCTGAGAATAAGCGTTAGTAGCCGGTTGGACGAGCAATGCCTGTTGCTAATAGCTACCTCCAAGACATCCTTCAACTGCTTCTCCAATGTGCTTGCAGTGGTCCCTAGTTCACCAGCACTGACCATGTACAAGGGCTTCCGCAGATGTTCTGCTACAGCTTCCGCCGTCAAGGTCTGGGAAACAAGTAAGCCAAATGACGTCGGCTTTAGCATTACATTCGTACCTTGCCGGTACCTGGTGTGCCGTGGAAAGCCATGATGAGGCCATTCCCCTTGCCTTCCACCACGTCCGTGAGGAGTTTGGACTTGAGTTCTCCTGCGTGCACCGTCACGAGTGCCCGTACGATACGTCGATAACTGTCTGGAATAACGAGATGCTCGAAGCTTCGGTCTTGCCATGATATATCAGAAAGCTTGTTTACCAAGAATTCTCCCCACCGCTATTTCGATAAGTCAGCGCATGTCTCGACTATCAGCCTGCATCGCATGTATACCTTTGCACGCAAAGAGAAGCCGTGAATGGTCGGTGGAAGAAGGTACGCTTGGTCCGCAGAGAAGTTGTGATCTGGCTTGGTGCTGCCTGCATTGGCGTGATTATAGGTGGACTGTTGCCGCCGATCGGTCACATCGTCGCTACACAAGCTAGTTCAGACTTCGCCAAATGTGTTCAAGGATGTCCGACCTACGCCCAGACATCAAGAGAAGGGTTACTCCGCCTAAAGCTTTTCACATCGATGACAACCTGGCCGTCACCTAAGAGACGAGACCTGTTGCAGGCAGAAATAAGTAGCAGCTCAGTGTGTGCACTGTATATAGTGAACTTACGCCCCAGAGAAGGCCCTGGTGAAAAAGAAACCACTATAGTCTGCGTGCGCTTGCTTGGCATATCGGAGATATTGTTGTCCTCGAGCTGTAGACCATGCATACTCATCAGCAATATTCGATGAATACCTTGTCACCTCACCATCTAGAATAGTACGTCGTTCGGCGCTGAGGGGCTTTGTTGGGAGCGCAGAAATCGGCATCAAGTTCGTGAACTCCATAATCTTTCGAGTGATCGATATTCGATGGAAGGAGGTGCCGGCCCACTGGTGGAAATGACATCGCATCACGAAAGCCCTGTAAGTCATGCCAAGTCAGAAAGAGCTCGCAGGGCGCCGAGTCTGTGCTAAATCTTGACATACTTGCCCATAGATTCCGCAACATATCCCCAGGAGTCCAGAGTAATGGCAATCTGTAAAGGCCAGCATCGTGGTAAGTCTGCGTATGCCATTAAGCTTTTAAAGCGAGTCTGCTCACAGGCTCTCCGCTAACGTCGTGACTGGACTCGAGATCTTCTCCAATGCGCACCAGTGACCACAGTAGGTTCCAGGCGATGTGATTCTTAGGGAAGGTCGCTATCTTCTTGTCTCTTCCAAACGACAGCGTTCAGCATCTATCGACGCAGCCTGAGTCGAGCTTGGCTCACACGTAGGCGAACTTGCTATCCACATATTCCAACAGTAGCTTGATGGCTTCACGGAGGTGCGGATATTGATGCTGATCTTCGCCGTCGACATCGTGCATTGCGGCAATCAGCTCATGGCGCTGGACGTAGAGGTCGCGGCAGTCAATCTGATGGCGGTTTCAGCATACATCTTTGATGTAGACCAGAACGGTGGTATGCGCACGCCAGGTTTGCGATCATAGAGCGAGGCTGCGCTTGGAAACATCGACCGCACAGTCGCGACGAGGCCGCCATCTCGCAGCTCTATCCAGGTGTACGATTCGTCTGGTCCTCTCAATGGGAAAGAGCGGTTGCAGGCCACGAAGAGATCCCCTGCGTTTCCCAGGTCTGCCTCTGGCGGCGGAGGCGCAACCCATTGGCCAGTATTCGTATAGACCTGGTCTATTTCTGCGTACGAGGTGCCTTGTCCATTCATTGTCATACTTAAGGTAATCCTTCAACCCTATCTCCCTTCCTATCCTACATGATACAGTCCCCTATGTTTCCGGGGACAGGTGGGGCAAGCTTTCCGACATTGGTCACCCATCTCTAAGACAGATTTAGATCATAGGAACGTCTAGATTTCTACAACAGTCCACTGTCTATACAAATTGCGCATAAGGGCATCTGCTTCAGACCTGCGTGTACTCTGGGTGACTTTTCAGCCATTCCTCGAGCCCATAGTACTTCAAATTGTACTCCATGAATTGCATTGGGTTCAGCTGAGGTTTGCCTTCGGCATTGGTATCCTGCGCTTTGGGAGCAGCTGCTCGAGAGTAGCCTTGTACAAGAGAAGCCCTGTCGTAACGGCCTCGGAAGGCTCGCTGCAGACGAACGGTACGTCAACATCATAGACGCGTGTAGCACGTAGCGTGTAGCGTACCTGCAGCCTTTTGCGAATCTCTTCTTTGCTTGGACGGCCTTGAACATCAGCAAAAACTGCTTTGAGGGCCTCCTGCGTAATGCAAGCTGGGTCAGATAGATTACCATACTTCCGTGGAAACGATCTTACCACATCCTCGAACGTCTGAGAAGCGCCCTGCCCTTGCAGCGGCAGCATAGCATGCGCAGCGTCTCCAATCAGCATGACCTGTCCCTTCACCCAGGTAGGCAGAGGGTCTATGTCGCGTAGCTGCCATAGTCCTATGCCAGGTGCTCTTCGGAACAACTCCTTACACCATTCGGGGAATACGTCGTAGCTTTTCAGCACATCTTCTAGAGAGCCTTCTGACGTCCATGAGGTCGTTGAACTGTCTTCGTTCATGAACTCTGTCGAATAGTGTTCCAGTTAGCTAATTGAAGCTTCCTAGAGATTTGACGACTCACCATCCGGGACAAGGGCGACCAGGGTGAGTACTTCGCCATTTCTAGCCGGGCCCATCAAAATTCGGCGATCGTGTCCAACAATGATGGTTGTATAAGGGTTCTCAAAGTCCATAATCTGTTGCAGCTCGGGGATACTGTCAATGTCCTTCTTGTCGAGCTATATATCCACACCGTCAGTCTCCAGAGCTGGGTGAGCGGAACAGCTGAAACCTTACCATAACTCTGTAAGCTGACAAGCCGGTGGGCTTGGCTTCAATGGTCTGCTCGGTGACTATGTTGCGCATTATGCTCTTGCTGTAAGCCGAATTCATTTAGCAGCGACTAATTTACGGCGCGCTTGGGCTGCACGTACATGCCGTCAGCCCCGATGATGAGATCTGCTTGAAGTTCTGAACCATCCGAGAGCTTGAGGACTCCGCTCTCGCAGTCACAGTCTTCTACAGCTGTGCCGGTACGAAGTTCTGCTGGAGGTCCAGGAAGTTTACCATCCTGCCCGGTAGCTAGGTCTTTCAGGCCATTGTGTAGATCAATTCTGGCGTTGGCAGGTTGAGCGGGCATTTGGAAATGAAGATCTCGGATCTACCTGTGATATATCACTCGTGCCTGAGAAAGGGCGTTCAGACGCGACAGACAAGGCAGAGCAGAAGTGAGAACATACAGCACCGTCGGATTCTTCCTTGAATGGCACTGAATGGTTACTGAATTCGTCAGAGCATCCCTCAAACCATGGGCACACGCATTCACATTTCATGACTTGCTTGCCCTCGGTCGAGTAGATTGCAAACTACGAAACGTTTTCGGTCAGCTTCGATGCGCCTATTGCATATTGATTAGGCGCATACGCCTTTGTCTGCGAAGGAGCCACTGTCATGCGAATCAGCCGGCCATAACCCTATCCTTGAATATAGAAGGGTGCATACTGCTTGGCTAGATCTTCTGCAATGCCCCATTTGTTGACGATTCTGTTCGCGAAAGGCATCAGCTATTGGCCGTTCGCGAGTGCTGCCATGTAAGCTGAAATGGACCTCGAAGCATTCGGCTGCAGCCTGCAAGATGATATTAGCCAGTTCTCTAAAGCCAGCTAGCTCCTCCTTATTCACGAAATACCAGCACCAGTCTCTCGCAGAAGTCGTGATTTCTCGAGGATTGTGATCTTTCGGCCTTCACCTCGAAGTGCGATGGCCTGGATAGAGCCTCTGTCAGCCGAGCATCCAGACGATATGAGCAGCAACCTACACATGCTAGACCACCAATACCAGCGCCGACCTGGTCAACTACTTCATCAGACTTGGCCCAACATGACGATTCTGGACGATACGTACAATGACAATGTTGAATTCTTCAATGGGAAGGTTGACCATACTTGAACACTCGAAGACGACGATGTATATCAGTGAGGAGGGACGTGAATCATCAGGATCTCGTTCAGTCTTTTGAATCCTCGGATCCCTCACGGATCCCACCGGGAAGAAGACTTTCCGTAGAATAATAGGATCAGAGGATTCAGGAGGATAGAGATATCCTTCCTCATAGATAGGGACAGGGAACGAATGTAAACTAAACTTCCTGATCTAGTTCTCTTGATGGAGCGTGAACTACAACGGGTTCTTTGATCAAGTTTGATGCCTCGACTGGATCCGTCAACTGACACGTCGTACCAGACGTCGACAACGTACAACGCAAGCCATCAGAACAAGTGTTTTAGATAGGTCGTGTATCAGATCGCGCAGAACCGAAGCATATATGGCTATGAAGAATGAATTGCTGGCCCATTACACTAGAAACTATAGATACAACCACGATGTACAGCCTATCAAGACGACATACGATCAAGCAGAAGCCTTGAGGTATGGAATACCCGTGAGCTTGTATCCTCTCTCGCTGAGCTCTGGGAACTTCCGAGGCTTCCATGTGTTCAGGGGATCTACCTCGCCGTTCCTCTTAGGCGCGACGTACTCCTCGATGAAAGGCTGAAGGGCCATAGGCCAGTGACTGTGTCCCTTGGTGTTCTCAAAGCACCACTTCTTGACCTTCAACTCTTCCTGTGTAGCAGTAGAGACGGGGAGATAGCAAGAGTAAACGACGAATCGAGCGCGGTCGCCTTCGGGAGAAACGTTGTAATGAGGTGTGCGGGAGTCCCCTGGTGATGAGCCAGAGACATGTAAGCCCAGTCCGGCTGCAAAGTACGTATGCTGCAAACTTACATAGAACAAGATCTCCTGGTCCAGCATTCACCTTAACCCATTCGTGACCTCTTTCCTTGAGCCATGCCAGTCCGGTGTCTTTGAAAGTGTACATCTGATAATCAGAGATAGCATTAGTTCGTGGTGTCTCTTGCGCAATCCTCAACCTATCAGACCCTTACCTCATTGGTCCACCTGAATCCACGCTCCTCGCTTCTGAAGACATCGTGGTACTCGGCAGAAATCTTGTGTGCGCCTCTCAGGACCATCAAGCCGCCATCCTTGTCGCCGTTCTCGACGAGATTGACGAATCCCTGGACGCATCGGAGACCGGGGCGCTCGGGGTCTGAGCGCATTCAACAATGTTAGTTCTCTTGATCTGACTGTATAGACTACGTGGAGGACATATCCTCACCCTGGTCTTGATGAGGCCATGGCTTGTTGGGAGGAAGGTCCTTTCGGTTTGGTAGCGAGACATTGGCAGCATCGAAGGCGACGATGAGGTCTTCGGTACCGTAGAGCTTCTCGAAGGGTGCAA
Source organism: Erythrobasidium hasegawianum (assembly GCA_001972285.1). NCBI lineage: Eukaryota > Fungi > Basidiomycota > Cystobasidiomycetes > Erythrobasidiales > Erythrobasidiaceae > Erythrobasidium > Erythrobasidium hasegawianum. The sequence continues at coordinate 1,489,950 of BCII01000004.1, read as the reverse complement.
TGACGCCAGGCTCGGTTCGGACACCCCAGGTGAAGCTCTCGTGTGGCACACCATAAGCTTGGATGAGGCCCTTCTGGTGGATGACGGGCAGGCACTCTTCTCTGACAGTGGAAGGATCGTCTCGCTTGTATCCGAGGTTGAAGGACTCGAGCCAGCTGTGGATGTCTTCGACGTACTCGGCGGCACGCTCTTTGGAGATGACGCCCTTCACTACTGCGAAACCATCTCTAGCGAGATCTACCACATCGAGACAAATCAATCTCGGTCGACCAAATACAAAACTCTGGGCTCACCATCTCTGAAGTCTCCATAGTGCGTGTTCTCGTCGAGAACATCGAGGACGGGGGTACTGCGGACCTGGCAAGGGATAGAGTCGACGGCCATCTTTGTTGTTGTTGTTTGTTCTGGAAGGTGATGAGAGACAAGGGATAAAGAAGAAGGTTGATAAGAGGAGAAGAAGAGAGAGAGATCAATCAATTCATTCTAGAATCCTTCAATCAGAGATCCCATATTTCGATATTCTCCCGATTCCATTCCCATTCCGACGGGAAGAATCCCCAAGAGATGGAGATCCAGGAATGAAGAAGAAGAAGAAGAAAGAGATTGATCGATGGAAGATGGAGGATCTCCCTCATAGTGATTATTGAAGGACCTTTCAACGGATGTGATCTGTCGTCCCCTGATCCTTATAGAGAACGTTGAGAAAGCCGGACAAGCAGTTGTTTATAAAAATCGTCAAAGTGGATTCGAAATACTTGAGATACACAACATCTATATGACTTTTGGATCTTTGCTGAGAACCAGAGTACCGCCGAAGATTGAGGTGACGGACCTGTCCCTGGAAGAAGACCTGGACTCTCTACCGATACCCATTGCGGACGATCTCTCTCATGGCCCGAAGACTCGTCTCTCCATACCCAACATCATTGTGTCCACCGTACTTAGTTTCCAGATGCACCATTACTGGCCTTCCATTGGGCTGAAGGGCTCCTTCTCGAGCGAAAGACCGTAGAGTGCCAAAGTCTGCGATACTTGTAGAGTTAACAGCTATATGCGCGCCCGATTCTTGTTCAGCTATCAATACGGCATCGAAAATGTCCCTCGAATGCTGAGATACGACTTCTGCGTCATTGAGCGAGTGTATGAGCAGAACAGGGCATTTGACGTTCTGAAACAGTCAAACTTCAGCGAGCTCGCCAGGGTCCGATGCTCAGATCAAGATTACCTGTATCGCCGTCTGTGTATCAAAGTGGGTTTGCAGAAACCTGATCAGGTACTTCCGCACTGAGGTAAAGTAATTAAAAGGCTGCATGATGGGAATAATCTGCACCAGCTTGTAGGTGAGAAGGACTGATGGAATGGAAGAGAAAGGAGCTGTCAATATCAAAGCTCGAGGCACTATGTCTGTTTAGTAACAGTTCAGTCCAGCTGCAAATGCCAAGCAAGACCTTCTTCTGCTTACTATCTTGATGCAGACTCAGGCCAGCAAGGGCAGTAGCTACGCCTGTTCCCAAACTCTGGCCAGCTATGATAATCTGGCTTGCGGATACATCTTTATCTGGGAGCGCATTATAACTTACATGTCAGTCAAGTCGAGAGCACGATGAGGAAATAACTAACCTAGCGTGAGCCAGTCCCACGTCGCCCTAGCATCGCTTATTAGACCTGCTTCTGAAGGGGCGATCTTCGAAGAATCGCCGAACCCTCTGTACATCGAATGTTGCCTATCAATAGCATTCAGATGCTGAGAGAGGCTATGCTGACCGGTAGTCGATAGCGACAAAATTCATGTCCAGGCCGAGGGAGCTTATATGTCTTGCTAGGTGAATCCGATGTCCCGTCAGGCGGCTAGCTGCATTTCCATGGAAGTAGAGAAACACAGGATGATCTCTGCGTCTGTAATTTCAAGCCCCTCAGCATCCGTGATTGGAATGCTCTTAGTTTACAAACCCACGTCAAGGCAGCATCGAATGCGCTGTCTGGGATCTGAGCATCGATGTCATATTCGTCACTTATAGACTGAGGTAGGACGTGCCAAGCGCCTGTACTTGCTATGATTCAGCTTCACATCCTAGTACGATCTTTTGACTGACCAAGGCGAATACCATCCTCGGCCTCTATGTAGAAGTTCCGCACGCGGTTTGCTACCAGGTTACTGTCAGACAAGTTCAAGAGATAAAGGAGCATACTTTGGACAAACGTGCGAAACCTGCCGAAGCAAAGATAGGTCAGCTCAGCGTTCTCTGGTCTGTCACGGTATCGCGAACCATATGCTTCGGGTGTATCATATTTGGGCTGCGGAATCGTTCTTCTATCAGATGGATGCATACGTCAAAGTCTGATGGTCATAGACTTGCGAAAAGAGGCCAGCGGACATGATGCAGGAAGACGACGCTATTGATTCGATGCAGGGCAGGTGCAGAAGACGAGAGGTATCGCTGATCAACAGAAGTAGAACCTATTGTGGTCGGCTCCTTACGCGCGCTGGACTGGCCCAAACATGAGAGAAACTATGAATATTGTGTAGAGCGAGACGCAGATCACGACTGTTCGCAGGAGGTGTTCAAGAAGTGAAGCATCCCAGATAGAGCGCCGCGTCGTTGAAGGCTGCACGCTTGCTTTCACCGACATGGTGTTTTGGTCCAGGCAATCGCATGAGAAGCAAACAGCGACTCAAAGGGAAGCAGCGGCGCATATGTGATTATTGCGATTGCGATGTGGTGTGTACGCGCTATAGAATGAGTAAATTCAACTTCCATTGCTTCACAGCTGAGCAAGCACGGCACGACACGACACGACAAGACAAGGGTTGCGAGGCACTAAGGGAGAAAGAATGACAACTACTGATTATGACGAGATCCCTTGAATTGGCTTGCATTGTGGGGAGAAGAAGCGAGAACAGCTCAGCTGGCGCCTCTACCAGTGCACTGAGCCGCCGCCGCCTAGTGATCCTGCATAGACTGTGCATGTAAGCGCTGCTCCATTACTGAACGAAAAATCGAGTCAGTGATCAACCTCCACTGGGGTCGAGTCCGAAAGAGCCTACCTTTCAAGCTTTCTTCTCTTGCGAGGAGCTCTTGTCTCTTCTCCGAGATTTCTCTCTGTACCTTAAGCTCGATCTCCCTGAGCTTCTCCTCCTCCTTTTTGAGCTGTTCCTCCTTTAGTCTGACACTCTGTGTGGCCATGTCCTCAGGCAAGATCGACGAGTTCGAAATATCGTGATTCGAGTAGCCGCCAGGAGAAAGCACATTGCTACCATCTGCTGACTGGTTGCCGTTCGATAAGTTAAGGCCGTTGACGGTCTTACTGAGCTTCTCGGTACGGTAGTTCTCGTACAGGAAGTCATGGGTGATCTCCTTCAGATCCGTTAAATGTGTATTGAGGAGGGCTGATCGAAGTCTCGTAAAGTCGCTGTGTTGAGGATTGTCGACTTCTACGATACCCCACGGGTACCTTCGTCCTCTGATGATCTCGCCGCCCCCTATATCGATCTCTTCCTCACTTCCTACAATCGCGAATGGCAAGAGAGCCTGCGAGAGGGTACGATGAGCTCTCTCTATCGGGAAAACCTCTGGAGAAGCGCTGCTTACCCGCAATTCGCTGTTGTCTGCGATAGTATCTTCGTCGTCCTCTTCTACATCATAAGGGAAGTTGTAGACGGGGATACCATAGTGTTCGATATCCTCCATAACCTATATATCGCAGACAACCGTCAGCTTTCGTTTATTCGGATTCGAAGAGCATCGATGCGACCCACCCTCTTCTTGAAGCCAGCAAGTTCAGCAGGCGTCAAGCTGTCCGCTTTGCCAATGACCGGAATAACGTTGCACCTCGGCGAAAGGCGTCTCATGAGCTCGATATCCATCTCTCGAAGGCTGATTGCGCAAAGCTTAAGTACTGGTTGTAATACTTTGGCCCGATGTTCTGAACTCACTGATGGCCTGATGGAGGGATAAAGTAAAGGAGTGCATGCACTCTGTTGTCTCTGAATCGAGGGTTGCGCTTGATTCTGCTTTCTTCTGCCAGAATATCATCGTATTGACGCTCGAGGTATCCAACGATTTCTTGGAAGCTGAGTAGGACCTTTCAGTCAGCTTCGCAGCTTGAGGCGTGCTTGGAGGCCTTACGAGTCGCTGCTGTCGATGGCGCTGCCGAAGCCGGGTGTGCTAACAGAATGAAGCAGATTAGCCCATGGTACCAGGCTGCAGGCCAAATGTGCGTACTCTACAATCGTCAGCGATATCCTGACACCGTCTTCTTCGAGTTCTGTGTAGTACGCCAAGCAAACAATTATTCCAAGGACATTCACCGGACTTTGCGAAACCAGACTGACCGACTGTGAGAGGCTGCACGCGTAGGATATCAGTATATGGCTTGAATTGTGGTGTGCACCCGAGCTACCTTGATTTTGAGGTCTGAATTGTCTGGTCCTGAGTGGGTCAAGACGCTCGACTCGCAGAGGGTGTTGACAAAGGTGGTTCTCCCTGTCCCGGATGTGCCTGTAGACATCACAGCGCGTCAGAACACCGTACGATAGCTTGCGACTCTCTTTGTAGCTGCTCGCCGTACCGACTGCGAAGATAGAAGCCAGGGACCGAGCGCGATTCAAAGTAAGTCAGTCCTGAAGGCCGCGATTTGGATGTAAGATCAGCATAGACGCACCGACTGGACACACAGAGGAACAATCATCATCAGCTTCAACCATTCTGTCGGCCAGATAAGCCTAGCCTTACCCATGAGCGTGAACTGGAGGCCTGGAGTTCGCGATAGGATCCAGACGAGGACGGGACGGTCAGTTCAGATTGCTGTGTGTCGTGTTCGCCGCTGCCAACATACCCTTCTTGACATTCTTGCGCCGGCTGGTGAGCGTTATGGACGACATTGAGTAAACCAAACGGACAGAGGGTGAGCAGAGCAGAGACGCGCGAAGATTGATTGATTGATTACCTGGGAGCTGGAGCCATCGCACTCTTTTCTGATCCTTCAAGACTCTGGAATTGCTCAAGAAACAACCAGCAAAGACGCCCATACATACATCGAGGTCTGTGCTCGCACACAAGGGGCCCCTATTTTCAGGCGCTGGATGATGCTGATACGCTGGCATTGATGCTACAACAAGCACGCAGTCCCATGCGAAACTGACAACAAATCACTTCCACCTCATGCCCATCTATCCCCATCTACTGTCTGGCTGCCCGGATCGCGTTGAGTGCAGAACCAGCTCGCAGCCAGACGAGCTGATCTGGACTCAATGTATGAGCCACATCTATCATCTTCTCTTCGCCACTCTTGTGCTTGACCACCTTGACCTGTAGATTGGTGTCGGTTTGACCTCGCAGCAGCTCGTTCAGCCCAACAGTCGAGACGACATCTCCGGAATCTATCAGAGAATAATCTTCGGGATTGACAAAAGTGATAGGTAGAACACCTTGCTTCTTGAGGTTGACTTCGTGTATGCGTGCGAAAGAGCGCCTGAAAAGAACGACACGATCAGCTATGCTACTATGTGCTGTAAGCAGGTGGCACCTACGCTAATATCATCTTGGCTCCGAGGAATCGCGGCTGCATGGATGCGTGCTCCCTAGCGGAGCCTTCGCCGTAGTTCCAGTCGGTGACAACCATCCATGGCTGTTGCTGAGCCTTCCACTTTTTGGCCACTTCAGGGACAGTCCCAACATCTCCAGCCTGATGGAAATCGATAGCAGTGTTGATCTCTCCCGTCTCATCATTCGTGGCTCCAATGAGGGTGTTCTCAGCGATGTTTGAAAGGTGACCTTTGTACTTCAGCCAAGGTCCAGCTGCGCTGATCTCGTCCGTCGTGCATTTGCCCCTGACTCTCAATAAACACCTGACACCCTCCAACTCCAGCTTGGCATTCTTGTCGGCAACTTGCTGAGCTGAGAAATGAGGCTCGAAAGGCTCAAGCAGCTCCAAGCGAGAGCTTTCAGGATCCACCACGATTTCTGCATCTTCCTGCGGTTCTGGGTTTGCTTGTGGGATATAGCTGAGATTTCCCTCAGTAAAGCCTTGACGAGGTAACTCGATGCCTGAAGGAGGCTCAAACTTGAATGGCTTGCCGTCTTTGTCGAGTAAGGTGTCGGTCATAGGGTTGAAGGTCAATCTTCCGCTGAATGCCATGGCAGTGACGATATCTGGAGAGGCGAGGAAGTTCATGGTCTTCTTGTTGGCGTCGTTACGACCCTTGAAGTTTCGGTTGAAGGAAGTCAGGATGGCATTCTCTTCTCCTTGGCAGTCTTTGCGATCCCATTGTCCGATACAAGGCCCACAAGCGTTAGCCAAGACTGTCGCGCCGACACTCTCGAGGGTCGTCTGGGAGGACACACTTTTAGCCTTGTCTCCGCAGTCTCTCGGCAAGATCGCTTACCTTCATGCCGTCTCTCTCGATGGTAGCGTTGATGAGCTCAGATCCAGGCGTGCACATAAAAGGAGTAGCAGCTTTAAGACCCTTCGCTTCCGCTTGTTTGGCAATCGATACGACTCTTGTCAGGTCTTCGTAGGATGAATTCGTGCATGAGCCAATGAGAGATGCGGAGATGCTGTCTTTCCAGCCCTTCTCTTGTACCAGGCTTGCGAACTTGCTGAGGGGTGTTGCGAGGTCTGGTGTATGAGGTCCGTTTCTGCAAACATGCAACATCTTCAGTTCGATGCATAGGTGCCATTCGAAAGAACACTCACAGGTGCGGCTCCAACTCATCAAGGTTGACTGAAATATGCTGGTCGTACTCTGCGCCATCATCCTTCTGCAGCAAGCCGGATGCTGCTGCCTCGTCCGCGGCCTCCGCTACCGGTCCTCTTCCAGTCGCATGCAGGTAGCTCCTCATAGAATCGTTATAGGGGAAGCACGAAGTTGTAGCTCCCACTTCTGCGCCCATGTTTGCTATCGTTGCAAGACCGGTCGCAGATTGCCCAAGCACTCCCGGACCGTAGTATTCCAGAATGTGACCAGTACCACCTTTCACGGTGAGCTTGCCAGCTATGTGTAGAATGAGATCTTTGGCGGTCGTCCAGCCAGACATCTTGCCTTTCAGCTCGATTCCGATCATCTTGGGTGCTTTAAGCTCCCAGGGCGTGTTAGTCATTGCGTCGCTGGCAGAGAGATTGTGTGAGCTTTCTCTTCAGGCAGTCTAGTCATCTTTGCGAGCCTCACACTGCATCTGCTCCTCCGACACCGATTGCGATAGCTCCCAGACCTCCGGCGTTTGGTGTGTGACTGTCGCATCCGAGCATGAGAAGACCAGGTGCAGAGTAGTTCTCGAGCACTATAGAGTGTATAATACCAGAGCCAGGCCGCCAGAACTCAATTCCAAATTTCCGAGAGCTGGCATTCGAAAAAGCGAATTGTAAGCAGGCGCATCGCAATATCGTCATCAATAGAGGCGCAAGTCAACGTACGCTGATTCCAAGAACTGGAAGACCTCCTTCTCCGAAGCTTCTGCCCTCTTCAAGTCTGCCTCTGCTCCTTGGTATGCTGAGATAAGATGGTCGCAATGCACGGAGGTAGGACATGCTGCTCTTTTAGAACCACAGCTGCTGAATTGCAGAAGAGCCATCTGCGCTGAAGCATCTTGCAAAGCTACTCGATCGGGTCGCAGTTTCAAGTAGGCTTCTCCTCTGAGCTTTCCCGCCGGTATCGCAGCCAGATCTTGGACATTGCACAGATGCGAGTATAGAATCTTCTCCGCCAGAGTGAGCGGGCGATTCAGGATTGCCTTTGCTTCTTCCAGCTGCTTGGTCAAGCGTGCATACGGCGGAATCAGAGTCGTGCAGTCTTTTGTGCGAATAGCAGGGTAGGCATGAGTCGCAAACCCTCGACTTGACAGCGAGCGCGCTGCTGCTCGAGGAATAGGCATCTTTGGCGATTTCTGACAGGCAAATCAATGCGCGTCCAATAAATTCTGCAACTTGTCGCCAAGTGGCACCGGACGGGAGCGGAGGAACAGCTCGAGAAAGTCACAAGTCGGAGTATCGCACGTTACGAGCTTTGGCCTTTCTGCCTAGAAGAAGCGCGAGTACACACATATATACAGCATATATATGCTGGGAACAAGCAAGACCTGGAAAGGAAGATCCTAGATGCCCAGGTGGAGCTGCTGAACAGCCAGTAAAATGCAGCGCGCGACCGCTGCCCTTCGTCAGATCTGCAGGCTCCAAGAATGTCTCGGAGACCGGTCACGGTGATCCAGGTTTACGCGTTCAGCATCCCGCAGATCGCCCATTTACCGGTAGCTGGAGCAAACATGGCCTGCCCGCATCTCCACTCTACGAACCTCAGAGACAGTGACTTTCCTGGCCTGCGGTATGGCTAAGAAGTCTATAGAAGAACCCTGTAATCCATAGCGTTAAAGACGGCCATCCAGAAACCCGCTGCACCGGACCTGCCAGAGGAGTGACTATCCAGAAGGCCTAAACATCTGCACCTGACTTGACCCACAGAAGCTCCAAGAAGTTCCTTTTGGGTTTCTTCTGAAAAATGATTCAAAGTCGCCCGTTAGACGAATTCTGGTCGTCACCTTCGTTAAACGCATCGAGTCTTCGCTTGTGGTGACAGCCCACCAGCCATCTCGAATCAAGCTCGCTAGATGATACCCACACTAAGGCTTCATTGTCTCTTGTTCTATCTGATGTTCAGGCTGGCTTGCCTGAGGAAGACGATTGAGAACCTATAATGCACGGCAGGCCGGAGGGATCTCGCCCTAAGCGGAGGAGGTCTTCGGTTCCTCTGCATGAGTCAACAAGTGGATTGGGTACCTCATATACGGGCAGTGCATTTACGGATGCCGAGTTACTGGCTTTCGAAGGATCGGCGGGAAGCTCCTGTAGGCTCAGAAGTCATAGGGCACTGATGGATCCTTCTGACTTGTGGTAATTATCTCCAGACCGCCAGAATCGAGATGCGGGCGTACCGCTAGCGGATGCCACCCGGAGCTCTTCACAGTGTAAATTGAGTCGAAGCAGGCTGAGATTACTATGGACTAGATTGCTAAGTGTCAGTATCAGCTTTCCAAGCACTTCCTCCGTCAGTCATCCGCACTCAGTCTTTGGCCCAGCTGCCTTCAAGCCCAGACCAGAGATTTTCTCGAACTTTAGGTAATTGTTAGCTTTTTCTTCGTGATGGCATGGGTGACAGCTGATAAACGTACCTCAGTCTCACGAACCCCGTCACCTGCTTTTGCGGATGTTCAGCAGCATTTCCGGATACCTACCTCTTTCACCCTCCCAAGACAAACTTCGGCTTACGTAAGCTCAGTCTCTTCTTCTCCGCTTACTAGTCGTCCTGCAAGTCGCGCGTCTTCGTCAGGCGGAAGCTACCAAACCGAATCTTATAATACGGTCCTTCCGCCGTTGTCGAGTCTGAACCTTGATGACCCTTTCGACTACGACAATCTTCCGGTGGATCTGCCACCCTTGAGACAGACCGTCTCCTCTGGAAGTTTGCCTCGGCGGCGAGGCTCGTTATCGCGGCTATCTTCTGCACAATCAGAAGACAGTATCGCCGCAGGATCTTTCTCGTCGCATCAGAGATTTCCGCCTATAAGCAGATCATTTGACGAGGCTGAGTTCCCTTTTGGCGTCCTTCCGCCGCTTCCTGGCCTTGCAGGGTCGCTATCGAGAAGACCGAGCCTTTGGCGACTTCCCTCCAGCAATCCAGTGGATCACTTCGAAGAGCTGCCAATGAGACAGCCTCTGAGACGTAGAGCATCCTCGAGAAATCTGAACGAGCGACTGAATTTCGGTATTCCCGAACTTGGCTCTGGAGCTTCGGCCTTTGAGGAGCGTTCCGATCCTTATGACCAGGATGCCTATCCTCAACTGCCACCTCTGCGGAGACGTGGTAGTGATGCGAGTCTGCGTACGATTGTGCGTCATCCAACGATGACGTCTCTCCCGCAACTGGACCAAGGAGCATCCTGCGACGAGGCTACGGCGAATGCGGGGAGTACTTCATCAATTATTGCTACTGCGGACTCTGCCAGAGTATGCCCTTTCATCCTTCTGCCATGCTTCCATATACTGACCTGTTTTTGGCGTCGTGACGACAGAATACTTGTGAAGAATGGTGAGTACATTCGAATAGCAATGGAGGAAATTGAACGCCGTTGCTCAAGATGTTGAGACTATGTAGCGGTCGCAGCTTTACGAGAAAGGGAGACCTTGATCGACACGTAAGGAAGCTGTCACCCGAATATGTCTGAAGTATCACTGTTGAGTTGTTTCCAGATGAGGTCGCATGTCGCCGAACCGTGAGTGCGTAGTCTTCCTCTCTGTCAACTTTTGCTGATCATGGGTCGGTCTTCTTCGCCTAGAGCTCATTGGTGCTCTCGGTGCCAAAAAGGCTTCGTCCGTCGGGATGCCAAACTGTAAGCTTTTCACTTCTCTTGGATCCTCCTTTTTCTTACATGGACTGCAGCCGTCATGAGAGAACGTGTACAGCATGAGGTTTTGATCGCCTGTCAACCTGCTCAAGTTCGAAAAAGAACGCTGGGAAGACTTGTCAATATCGCACAATGCCACCTTTGGGATCAACGTAGCATCGCATTTTCCACCGTCTTCCACGAGTCTTGACTCGGTCGTGGGCTGTCTTCCTTCCATCTTCTGACGCATCCCTCTGGGTCTGCCTTCTGTTTGTTTGGTGTGGCGCGCTACGTAGACGCCCGTTTCCCAACCTAAAGAGAGGAGGAGAAACAAAGTGGAGCTTCGCTTGCGGTGAGCGGGTATATCGGACAGGCAGGCACAACCACGCTTGGTCGCGGATGCCAGCCGATCTCGCGTTCAGGAGGAACGAAATAAGGCACGTAAAGCAGCAGCGGAATAGCGAGAGCGCTACTTTGCTGTAAGACCTTATAAGCAGCTCGAGAGACCTCCTTGCAGGGCCATGGATATGGCTCGAGACAGGCACCAAAATATCAGTTTTCGACCTGCAAATCTGGATGGTGATAGGTGGCCTTAGTCATGCCTAGCTGAATTACCTGGCTCTAGTGCGGCTAGACTATGGAGACGGTATGTTCAGTACGGCATTACATACTCGCACTTCGATCTACATGCACCTCTATGATGTAGGCTCAATGCGCATCCGAAGGCTTAATGTATACATAGATTATTGGCTACATGGAAGGGTCACAAGTAGTACGCCATAGATAATTAGGGCGCGCTTACCGCGACTGCCAGATCTCACCTCACGTTCCATCACTTTGAGATCTTGTCACTTCTCTCAGACCTCTATACTTGTCCCCCTGGCTACCGACGAGCATCGTCGAGTTTGACACCTGTTTGAGCTGTCGTTTCCCGCTGGCCAGCAGCGATTTGATCTTCGTCTGTTTCCGCCAAAGCACACAAGATGTCGGCTTTCATTCAGAATTGAGGGAATTGAGAAAATCATACTATGTCCCTCTCTTGTCTGTTCTGCTCGAATTCTGACCGTATCCACTGGACCGTTTCGTGACGGCTCTTGAGATCTCCAAGGCCTGTCAAGACAAGGTGTAAGGCTCAACACCGCAGAAGGAAGGGGAAGGAGAGAGGAGGGTGGAGTTTGAAGACGTCGTGATGTAGACGCCTACCTTTAGTGTTCCGAACGAAAGAGCGATACAGTCCAATAACTTTCGAGCGGAGGAGGAACTAGATAGAAGAGCAATCTTTCATGATCCATATGGGATACATAATGATCTGTCCAGCGAGACATACATGATCTAGCGTTAAGGGGGGCTCGTTGGCTGCCGCAAAGCGAGAAGCCCGAGTCGACGGTCGCGCAGGCTTCGAAGAATAGCATCTGCAACAGCAGGAAGATATTGGAAGTATCGGTCTGGAAAATTTTGTATGGACCACGCTGCGAGACACGTATATCATCTTTCAGGATCGAGTGGGTGCAAGACGCAGCAAAGATGAAGAGCCGCTCGAAGATCCCGGAATATGAAGAACATGCTCTTATATACAACGACATGCTGCTCACATACGAAATCCATCTAACGAGACATCTGCTGACAGGCGCGAAGAGGAAGCGTGCCTTAACCCCTACCGGCTTCGCGAAGCTAGCATCCTGTTGCATAACATCGAGACCATGCGACTACGTTGAGGACGCGTTGTGCACCTGCGTATGGCACCTGCAAATGGCAGCCCAGCTGGTATACCTGAGCATATCGGGATGCTCTGCCGACGAGGCAATGTGCAGTCAAGCGCCTGTCATTGCAGCATCTTCGTGGAGACCGTTCTCTACTGCAGGACTCTTGCTATGCTCAGTAGGCACGCTACTCGCTGCTTGAGCATTTTCGGAACCTGCGAGCGGTGACACGTGGATAGGGGCAGACGTAACAGACCACAGCTTTACAGTGTATTCCTGAGAGAGAGAGAGGAGTTCAGCCGATGGAGCTTATTGCGTAACTGAACACCGCTTACACCGTCCATCGAGGTCGAAGCGAGCATGCCTGAGTGATGGTCGTACTAATCACCAGTATAGACTGTTTGTCAGCGCGATACGTACCATAGCAAGACGCAAGCAGCTTACGGCTAAACAAAGGACCGCCTCTGTATTGGGCGAGGAAGCGACTCGTGTCAGTAAACTAAGCGCTTCATCTCAGATTCCGGACTGACCTTTGTGCGATTCTAGCTCTGACACCACTTTCCTCGTTTGTAAGTCCCAAGAGTATATTTTTCCGTCTTCAGAACCCGCAATTACATAGGTTGGTCCAGCTCCTTGCTCTGTTGTCAGGAAAATTGCAGGAATATGGTATCTGAAGACATTGTTTAGCGTGGCTTCCGATGAAGCAGTCTGCAACATTTCTCGGTAGACTTACTTGATATTCTTATGGCCTGAATATGTCTTTACGCATTGTGCAGCGTGATAGTCCCAAAGACGAATACTCGAGTCCAAAGATGAACATAGAATATAGCGAGAATTCGGCGAAAAGGTAGCGAATGACGCTGGTGGATTAGCTTCCCCCACCAGGGTTTTCAAACATTGGCCAGTGGATGCATCCCAAAGACGGCTACAACAGCGTCCAAACGGCTCAGCTGTTTCGCTTGAAGCAAGAAAGACTAGACGTAGGACTCACAGCAGTCCATCGTGTCCAGAACTACAGAGCAGAGTACCGTCTCTGCTGAAATTGACGGCTGAAACTGGATCCGAATGGGCTGGCAGAGTCCGCAGACACCTCGCTGAAAGCATGGTCAGCTTACACTTCTCATAACGGAACTTGGACCAAGCTAGCCTCTTTTGACGTCCCAGATGCGAATTGTTTCATCGTAGCTCCCGGTAGCGAGCAGATTGCCTTGCGGCGAATAAGCGACGCAGAATACAAAGCTAGTGTGGCCTTTGAGTATCTTCACGCTATCGTTCGAAGAAGACGCATGGCCGTTCGGCCTTCCTTCGTACCCGTTGACTCCGTTACTAGCATGGCCATCTAGACCGTTCATTTCGTGCTGAGCGTCGTTATCGAAGGACACGTCCAGAGGCTGCTGCGGCGCGTCTATCTTCCATATTCGAGCGAGCTTGTCATCAGCAGCTATGGCTAAGCTCTGCGAATCCGGCGAAAAGGTAATGTCGTTGACGCCTTGGCTTGCGATGGGACCGTTCCCATTGGCATAATTCGCTTGAGTAGTTCGGACGAAGCGCGGTGGGTCTGGCGGAGGGACGGCGAAGGACCTGACAAAGCTGGGTTGCGATGTCTCGGTTATTGCGAATACAAGGACACGGCCGTCGGCGCCTGACCGAAGCAGTGAAAGAAGTTAGTGATGTAGATTGTATAGACTCGCGATCAGCGAATGCTTAGCCCGCGGATGGTCTTTCCTGCACTTACCGGCAGTCGCTAACCATTGACCGTTTGGTGAGAAGCGTGTGCTAGTCACGCACTGCTTGTGTCCTGAGAGTTGATATATGGCCTGGAAAGACGGAGGTGCTTGTGCCTGCTGGCCGCCAAGTTTCGCTCTTGCTCGTGTAAATGAGGTTCCTTTTGCAGCACTGTACATATCTGGCGGTCTGAAGGGTCTATGAAACCGCATATGATGCTCGTGCATAGCTGATTCTTCTCCTGCCGCTGCAGCTGCGACAGCTCCTGTCGCTTCGGCTTCGAGTTGTGCTTCTCGCGATTCATCGACTTCTTCAAGCATTCCCTGCTCGTCGTTTGCATCTTGCAGAGGAGTAATGCCATCTGAGACCTCATTTGCTTGGTACGATGCGTATTGCGTGCCAGAAGGCCCAGCTTCTGCGTCCATGAAAGTATCGTCCATTTCCACGCGACTTATTGCAGAGGTGGCTTCGATGCGGACAGAGGAGACGCAAGAATGTCTCTACAGCTACCGAAGCTCGAAGATGTGGGGAGAAGACCACCTGATAATGTCCATCTTTTGACTGTTTCGGATGGAGAAGAAGAATCATGCAAGAAGCTTTGCATGCGAAAAGGCATAATCATTTCGTGTACAACAAGATCTATCTATCTCTTAGCGGGATGCATCTCGGCCTCACATATACCTCACATAAACTCGGCAAGATCAGAGTGGCCAGGGCGGCTCTTGCCTCTTCGCGCTTGCTCAGTAGGTTCTGTGAAGCTCTTATAGATGTACTGGAGTCAATCGCAGTTGATACCTATTCTTCAGCTTCTAAGCCTGCTATATCCACGAAAGCGGAATATCACACTTTCAGCATGACTTCCAGCATTGCAAGCCGAGAGCATTCACGTATTGAAGAGCACTGTACAGAGGCGTATCTGTCGAACCGGGAAAGAGGCTATATGCTACAAGCCCCATACATTTGGTGCATCTTTGTCTGGCTGAATAGTTAGAGGTTTGATGTGCTGTCTTACAGTAATCATTTGTTCGTAGTCTCGCCCAGGGTCTGAGGATCCTGACATCCAAACAACCGCTACGATGCGGGTATAGGGCCTTGCTACCTGGAATTTGAGGATGATGCTCGCCAGGAAAGATAGATCTCGTCACATCGCCAAGATGCTGCCTGATGTCAAGAGGGACATTAAGAATGGAGATGGAGGATGTAGTTTGTCCTCTTTTTGTTACTGAGCGCATAGGTCTGTCGTCCTCGAACCGCGTCATTCATGGCTGGAATGAGAAACGAAAGAGAGGCTTTCGTAAGAGCTCTGCACATAGAAGCTACTGACTGTAGAAGTTTGCTCTGTATTTCCGCTGCGGCGATCATGCATAAAGCTACGATACGCAAAGCCTACAGAGTAGAGGATGACCGCTGCGGCTCATATCGCGGCCCATCGCTGTGATAGTATAAGCCAAAAATCCACAGGAGATCATGCCGTGAACGTGTACGCAAGCTCGTAGACTCGGATCCCATTCACAGATCTTGAGGGAACAGGAAGCTTTTAGGTACTGTCAGGATTCAGGACTAGGACTATACCCATTCGGCGGACATGTTTCGAGCGTTTCCTGGGTTGCGAGTGGTAGGAGCGTGTGAGCGAAGTGCTGTGGACCTGGACATCGATAGTTCGCCAGTTTCCGGAGTGGGGCAGCTCTCCTGATTCGAGAAGACAGACGTCGATATCGTAGTCTTCAATCTTGAGATTCAGTGGGCTTAGAAGATTTCCTTGTCTTGCTTCGGATGCGAACAAAGCAAGTCGGGGTTCTTTGACTTCTGACAAATCCCCAAATTGAAGCACCGAGACGACAAAGGCTGGACATATTGGACATCCAGAAGAAGCCAGACGAAGCATACACCGCTCTGAGCGCTCTGCTCTGCGTCTTCTTGACTTCTGCGACTTGGAGGAAATCGATGACGACCATTTGAAGCGTCTGCACCTGCGCTCAGAAGGAAGGGATACCGAATGGACTACTTTCATGCGCCGACTCCTGGAGCAGCTGGCGCTGGATCAGCGCATTCTCTAGATGATTCAGACTCCGCTGGCGAACCAGATTACTTTGGAGGCGGAAATGGGTCAAGGCCTTCATCGTCCTCCTCTGCCACAAGTAGTCAACCGTTCTTTGGACGAGGAAGCAGTAGCGAGAGAAGTGACTACGCAGAGCAAGACGCAGCTGTGACTGCTGGGCTAGGTCAACCGACAGCCAATCCGTTTCAGCTGGGACATCCTACGGCTTTTCCAGCTCAGAATGGCGCCAGTTCAGCTTTTCAGCAAGCGATCTTGTCTAGAAGGGGTCATGGAGTAGGAGTAGGACCTCCCACGGTTTCAGGCATCTCGCAGCAGCACCAACAACAGCTTCCCAATGCTCCAGTTTGGCCAATGGGCAGTCCTGGAGGAAGGAGCCAAAAGCGTCAGCATCATCCATCTACTCATTCTCATAAGAGCGTGCGAACGCCCGTCATCTCAAGCCCAAGACAGCTAGTTTCGCAAAGCCCTCCCTCCTCGAGTTCCTCATCGTCCAGCAAAGATGAATCTCCCTCACAAACTCCCGGCGAGCACAGTTCATTTGCAAAGCAGCTTCAACAGCCTCTCCTGTACAAGAATCTGCCCAAGCTGTCGCTTTCAGCCGCCACACCTGCCGCCACTGCTATGTCCAGCTACAAGCCTTCAGCATCCAGTACATCTCTTGATGCGAGTTTTTCTGCTTCAGCTTCATCGTCGGCGAACTCCTCTCCGGTGTCAAACTCAAGCCAACTTCGAGGTAGCTTGGGCGGCACAATCCCCAGAGTCGGCGCCAGCAGCACTGCCTCAGGTATGCGACGGGGTTCAGCTGTTTCAAATCCTCGCTTCCAGTGCGTAAGCTCTCCCGAAGCCCTAGCCGAGATCCTCTCGGAACAAGGCCCAGAAGGGACGGCGCCGTCGGTGTCAGGAGGGCGATCGCTGTCACGGCCGTACCAGGCCCCAGACGATCCAGTGTACAGCACTCACACGCTGATACTAGATTTGCGACCGCATACCGCTTTCGTGGCTCAAGGGAGGATCGCGGGGAGCATTAATGTTTGCGTGCCATCGACACTCTTGCGGAGGCCTAACTTTGGTCTGAGCAAGATCTCCGACACCTTATGCACAAAGCGGGAAAGGCGGCTCTTCAGTTCGGCCCTCAACCTGGAAAATGTCGCTGGAAAGCAGATCAGGCGGATACTCCTGGTCGATCAAGAAAGCAATTATCTAGTCAACGAGGGACTCTTGCATTCCCTACTTGCTAAGCTTGACCGACAAGGCTTCAAGGGTGAATTAGCATGGCTCAAAGGAGGATTCTCGAGCATTCAGAAGTATTTGGATGAACACGATGGGAATGTGAACAGCTTGCTAGATCACATTATCGAGCAGAATGCGCTTTCCGAGACGGAAGGTGAAGATGGGGACACGGCCGACACAGATGAAGAGATGCAAGATCAGCGAATGGAGACATCCAATCTGGATCCGAACTCACAAAGTAATCCCGGACTAGCAATATCCAGTCCTGCTTCAGTACAAGCCAAGGTTGGGACAGCCATGCTGTCAACTGGACCTCTAAGCAATTCATCGGCTTCTTCCGGCTCAGCTGGCTCAGATTCGCTGTTCAGCACTTCACTGGCAACGTCTCAATCTTCGATCGACGAGAACTCCATCGCTGCCTTCGATCGGACGAAGCTAAAGCTACCAGATATGCGTAAGAAGCCACTCCGCATGTCGGCCTCCATGACCGACAAAAAGGATGGCGCAGCTAGATCCGGTCTCGCGAATCCCACCAAATCTTCCTCAACACCTGTCATTCGGCCCAAAAACCTCCCAATGTCTGCTTTCCAGCTTGGATCCACAGCCGCGGCTGCGGTAGGCAGTATCGACGATGCCAGTACATCGCCGAACACTGGTCTGCAGAAGTATGCCAGTGGCGCGAGTCCGGCCTCTACCAAAGGCAAGACCGAGTACCCTGCGGGCACGAAAGGCGAAAGTCGTGGTGCGGTCAGCACGCGTCAGGCTGCGAATCCGTTCTTTGACAATATCAGGCAGAACATTGAGGTGCGTGCATTATACGACAGCTAAATTACGTCAGTCTAACATATGCTTGACAGGCCCAAGACCTTGATACCATGCTTGCACACATCAAGCCCATGCACGTACCTGAAGAATACCTTGAATCGAAATTAGTCAGCTACTATCCTCCCTTCCTGCAGGATATATGTCGGCTTTCACCAAAATCTCGGGCAGTCAAAGTCAACACCGAATTTTTCGATGTTGAGCAAAGGGAGCAAAGGCGCCTACAGGGAATCCTAGACTGGCATTGTCAACAAAGCGTAACAGCACCGGTCAAATCGCGGGACGACTCTACAAAAGACTCCGACGTTCTCATGAAGGACAAACAAGATGAGAACGACCTGGATTATCACCCTTTCTCGATCTCTGCCGGCGTCGAAAAAGGCCATCTGAATCGATATAAGAATATGTGGCCGGTAGGTTTGCACGGTTTGACATCAACATTGAATGCTGACGAACGTTGCGGAATACAGTACGAGCATGCGCGAGTGCGTCTCCACCGAGATGCAGAGCCTGCCTCTGGCGATTATATCAATGCCTCCCATATACGGCTACGCGGATCAGGGCGCCATTACATAGCTTCACAAGGACCTCTTGAATCAACCACGGAACACTTTTGGCAGCTCGTGCTGCAAGAGAAAGTCACAACAATCGTCATGCTTACCCTTCTTGCTGAAGGCGGTCGTGAAAAGTGCTACAACTACTTCAAGACCGCCGAATACGATACTGTATCTGTGAAAGTTACTGAAGAGAAAGGAGACACCTCAGCTATGCAGGAATCGATAAACGATAACTTCGGCTTTTTCGGGATGGATGCGCCCCTGCCCTCTCAAACAGACAAACGAGACAAGGATTCTTCTAAAGCGTTCGAAGTTCACACCCCGTCATCGAAGGGACGCTCCAGTCGCTTGGATGCAGCTACCGTCAGGCGAACGCTAGAGATCAGGAACAAGCGCACACCCGCCGAGGCGCCTTTCATAGTCACCCATATACAGTACATTCGCTGGCCAGACTTCGATATTCCTCCTGATCCAGGCTGCGTGGTTGATCTCATCCACGAGACAAATCGAGCGAAGCAGATTTCGGGTCACCCAAATGCGCCAATTCTGGTGCACTGTTCCGCGGGTGTTGGGCGGACTGGAAGTAAGTGATACGTGCCCGGTCCACATATATACAATATGCTGACATAACTCCATCCTCAATCAGCTTTCATTGCAGTAGACACGCTTCTAGACCGCTACAAGGGGGAGCGCGGCAAACGCTCAGACGAGAGTACTACAAAGTCGACGGCCCCGAGCAGTGTTATGGATGTCGACAGACAGTGTGGATCACCTGCGCCTCTGTCAGCGCCGAAAACATCGTCGTCATCGGCATCACAGCGACGCGCAGGGGCAGGCTCATCAGAGTCAAACAGCGATTACCTGCAGGCTATGACGCTTGACAACGTGTCGGAAGCTAGCCGCTCGAAGGCAAAAGCATCCGCTGCAGATAATTCTGCTGGCGATGGGGATGACTCTACGTCCGCGCTAGTAGAGAAACTCAAGTGCCGGACTCTGCTACCTGAAGATCACACCGAGCCTATCAAGGCTCTGGTGGATCAGATGCGAGAGCAGCGCATGAGTTCTGTGGCTAATGCGGGTCAGTACGCATTCACGTACTTAGCCCTCATGGCTGGCATTCGGAGTGATCTGCTTGACGAGGGTGTCAATATTTAGTCGTTCGTGCAGAAGTAGCTTTAGTACTACCTTATGTATCATGGAATTTTCGCAACCCTGTATACAGACTTCTTTATATCCGTTATTCTTACTAGTTTTTTGCACTAAGCACATTCCGCCTTTCCCAGTCAAAGTACGGTAAACCACGAATAACCTATCTTCGCCCGTACTTGGCTGCTACGTTGCAAGGGAGGTCGTCCCGCTATAGCTGGCAAGCCTATTTCGCTTCAGGAACCTTCGCCTGATCTCTGCTACTTCCTAGTATTTTCAACAACAAGAATACCTACTACTGCATGTCGTCTATTCCAATCTTTATTTTGCGCTTGCTAACGCTGCTTCGCGCTGCATAACCGGCTTGTTGAGCTTGATGAGAAGGACATTGCGTCGAGGATACTGTTCTGATGGGACGAGGTGTGAAGTAACTCTTGAGGGCTGTAAAAACCGACAAAATCAGTCAGTCAGTCGACTACGACTAACCAAGCAGATCTACACACTCACAAAACCCAAGCCATCCATGACGGCTTCCACTAAGCCGGCCAGAAGGGCATTTGTAGAGAGCGTGCTCATCTCCTTTGGCACATGGACGCCCTTGTCCAGGACAGGTTCATCGTCACCGATCATATACTCATCCTCATTCTCCGTTGATTTCTCCAAGCTGCTAGCAGGTCTGCCAAAGAGGTACCTGAACAGTGTCGTATGGACGTAGTGTAGTACAGGCAGGAGACGTGTAAAGCGCGGAGGACCTGCAGCGCCTCTACTTGTAGATGCCGGCAGGGAATCTCGCAAGGGCAGCACTTCCACTAGCCTGACTCCCACCCTGTATCCGATATTGGCCAACCTGGTCTCAAAGTCTGCTATCCCGTTGACCTTCCGCTGAGTATAATTGACGATCTCGCTGAACAGAAAAGCCCAGGCTCCGTACGCGACCTCTGTACCTCTGGTTTTCCCTAGAGGCCGGTCAAGTATGTTGATAGAGAGAGGAGAGGGAGCGGAAGAAGGTGCAGAGGAAGACGAGAGGGAGGGGATGGCAGAGGCTCGCTTCAGGACAGAAGCAGCTCCCGACGAAGTAGATTGCAAGCTGGACGTCGAGAAGCGCGATGAAGACGCAGCAGCAGGACCAGAACCAGATCCAGACGTATAGCTAGCATTGCTGCTTATTGTACTTGCATCGAACAGCGACATCGCTTGCTTGTAATCGCTACGAAACCAAGGAAAAGCTCAGATACCGCCAGCGAGTACGCGATGGCAGCCAGACTTTCGTCGATGGCTTCGAGCAGCGTCGCATCGCGCAGCAGCACTACGCTCGTCACACCGCAAATCGTCGCACTTTCCGAAGAGACCGCCTCGCAATTCGACGCCCGCCTCTGGGACTACCTCAGTATTGAAGTGGGCTGCTGCTGACATTGACTTAGAACGTCCAACATTTGCTAACACCCGCCTTCAGATGATTCCTCTGGTCCTCGAAGCTGCCGTACATGCCCAGGCCCGAAATGATGCTCGTCGCGCATTGGTCGAGCGAGACCTCCAGCAACAGCTCAGTACCATCAGCGTGTCCTCATCTATGGCTGGTACCGCGAATGGATCGCGTTCTCTGTCTGAAGCTCCGCCGTTACAGCCTGTGGACAACACTAGGCAGGTAGACGAAGCGTTGCGCGTCCGCTTAGAGACTATCGGCTTTCGACTCGGATGGTCCTTGTCTGAACGGTGAGCAAGGCCTCTCTTTTGAATATATCTCAAGCGCCAGCCGTTCTGATCTCATTCTAATCGACCCCGCCTAGCCTAGCGAAAGAGAGGCCTCCTATCACCAAGCAGGCTGCCGCTCAAACTACAACATCAGGTTCAGCACCTGTCGCAGCCAATACGCCGCCTGCTCTAGAACCGCTCGAGGTGGTCAAGTTCCTCTGCAAAGAGTGAGCCGCCTTCTCGGCAAAGTTTCAGCGAAGTGATGCTGAGTATGATTGTACTGCAGTATATGGACATCCCTCTACGACAAGCAGATGTAACGAGCTCGCGTGCTTTTATCTTCGCGAGGTGGGCTAACGGATGTAAATCATGTCTGCTTCGCAGAGACAACCTTCGAACAAACCATCGTGGCGTGTTTGTACTTCAAGATAATGCTTTCAAGCCGTTGCTTCGCCTTTCGATAGCAAACCCTGATGATCCAGCAGCCCGCGAGGAGGGACAGCGAAAGGCATTACAGGTATGTCGCAGATGCTAGGTTGTTGCTCCGCACTTTAGCTGATCTTGTCTGATGGCAGCTCCTCGCTGTGCCATCTGGTATAATTCGAGGAGCATTGGCAGTTCTGGGCCTCCATACTATCGTGACATTGGACTATAACGGTGGCAGCCAATGTGAGTCAGTATACGCGCAAACCTCGGCGCACGTATTGACCTTCGTATTGCGGCTCTCGCTAGGCATCTTCCAAGTCAAGACTGTACAAAGGCCATAGGCGTACTTCAAGCCTCGAGCTTGTTTCGACCACATCAAACGAGGCCGACCGCCCAAGCCCTGAAAACAAGGCAGACTTTCGAGCGCACCAGGCAACGCTTCGACGATTCGCATTAGCGCACGGCGCAAACAAAGTCCAATACTGCGGCAAGTGATTTGTCAGCAGATACAATGCGTAAAGCCAAGACGACCGGCATCCTATCACACTATACATTCTACAGCACTCCCGAGTGGTAGTTCATGCCACTGCTATCTCACTGGATTCGGAATAGCCGGGCTGGAAGCGAAGAAGCGCGCGACATACGAGCTGGCAGGTGGCCCCTTCAGACAACAGTAGATTTCGAGGAGTGTCTCGGTGTTGGCTGTTGCTGAGCTGCCCAAGCTGCAAGAGAAAAAGGACCGATGTTATACGGCCCCCAGCGCTTTGGACCTCATCATGTACGAATCTTTATACATGCGAGATGTTGTTTCCCGCTATGTAGCATTGCAATCGCATATCAAGTCCCAATTCATCCGAAGACGCTAAAAGTGGTACAAGAGGAAGAGATCTGTAAAGATAGCTAAAAAAGCCGAGCACGTAGACAACAGCATCGGTAAAAAAGAAGAAGAGGCATCCATAGGGGATGTAGTGAAAGAGAAATAAACGAAAAGTGTGAACAGACTAAGCATATCTGACCGTAAGATTTCGCTGCCGCGGAGCTACTCTCTACGGCGCAGAAGTGCCATCGAGATTGACGAGGTGACAAAGAGGAGCTAGCTCACTCTTGAGCACCTTGACTCGACGGCTTTTGTGTGTGTAAGGGATATTCCATCTTGTTTTTGTGTAGTTATCGTAGTTTGTGACCTCGTTCCTCCTGGAGCATACGAGCCAGTACACTATAATACGTTTCGGCGTGCCGCGTTTATCCATAGTGTACATCACGAGCAGTAGGACGAGTCCAATCTCTTGGAAAGCCTTTTAATGTTTGATGTTGCTTTTTATCGATAGCCAATTTAAGCTTCCTTCCATCCAGCATGTATAGCGCGAGCCATCCAGGCCTGCTTCTCCAATTCCAATCTATCCCTCTCAGCTTGTAGAGCCACCAACTGTTCCTGCTGATTCCTGACTTGCTCCTCCAAGTTGGACAGATGCTCTGCCTTTCTCAACCTCGATCGACGGGCAGCAACGGTATTCTGTCTTCGCTTCTCCTCGATGCTCTGTTCGATGATCTCTACAGGTGCGTCTGTGCCCATCATTGCTGCTTGAGCCTTCAGGGCTGCTACCTTCTTCGCTGCTGCGGCAGGTACGTCTCGCTTGGAAGTCTTGGAAGGAGGTCCGTGATACTGCCTTGTCTGGGTAGGCGCATCGACAGGTACATAGGGTACAGCCGTGTTGCGTGTACCGTTGAAGGTAGCCTGCGAAGTCTGGCGCTTGCGCTTGGGCAGCGGCGCCTCATCTATCTCGAATGCGTCGTCGGCTGGTGTTGCAGAGCGCTTCTTGGTGTTGGTCTTTCGCTTCTGAGCCGCAGGTGCAGCTACAGGAGGAGGTACGACAGATGGCAGAGACAGAGGTAGAGGGAGAGCGAGATCTGTAGGCGAGACGGTAGAGGGATCGGCAAAGGAGGTGTTGCTAGAAGCACTCCCTAGCAGATCCGTCTGACCGCACGATGGGAAGAGATTGAAGCTTGAAAAGTCGTTCCAGACCGGCGAAGTTATGGTTGAACCATCGTCGGCTTCCAGCGCAGGAGTGTTGACAGGAGGAGTATCATCGTCTAGCCCAAACGGAGTGAGGGTAGGCGATGTATCCTCAAAGCTTGCAACGCTCCTGAATGCCTGGAAGGCATTGGCGAGTGGAGCAGCTGTAGGTGCAAACTCTGCCTGCCGGTAGGTCGAGGGAACGGGGATGGAGTCGAAGTCGTTGAGGAAGGAGAGGGGATCTGGTGATGCAGATACTTTGCGGTAAGCATCATGTTGCATTTCACACCACTGTGATAGGTGCGGGAGCTCACCGAAGTCACACTCGGAAGTCTTGAATTCAGCGACCATTCCGAGGTTTGTCTCGTGTTGAGGCGGGGTAGCTGGTGTGCTAGACATGACTGACGAGTTGTTGATGTTGTCTTTGGCTATTGAGGTGATCAATAGAGCTTGTAGGGCTGATACCTGCTTGGCGTGCGCTTCTAGATAGCTGAACACGTGTGATTGGATAGTTTTGGTGTCCGCGAAGTGGTCGCTGAGGACAAAGTCTTGAGTGTTGTTGTTCTTGTTACTGGCTGCTGGTACAGCAGGAGCTGATGGAGTTGTATACGCTGACGAGAATGAAGATACCGAGTCGAAATGGTGATCGCTGATTGGCTGGTCAATTGGGCGCAAAGGCCGGGAGCTCTGGCTCAGGGAGGGATTGTATACTTTGGACGTGGAAGACCGCAGATTGTAAGCTTTTGTTTCGATACTACTAGGCTGTTGCCTTACGGGAGCTTGTGCCTGCTGCGGACACGGGATGCTGGAGAGCGCTTCTTGGATTGTAGCTGTTTGTGCTCTGGGACAGGGAGTAGTTGAAGTCATGATGGTTGTTGAAGAAGTGCAAAGCATTGTTGCTTGAGCTGATGTTGTTGCGCGTTGTCTGCAGTACCCAAAGTCACCCCGAAATCAGCACTGAGTCACACCACGTTCCCAGGCTGATCCCGACGACGAAAAGCGTGGAAACTGGCTCGAGATGGTGCTATTATGCTTACTATTTGACTAGCTGGGTGCGTTGGGACGCTGGGGTTTAGAGGGAGGCCTGCATCGCTGCTGAAATAGGTGAAATGCGGATACTCTCCCGTGGTGGGAATGGCGGTTTTTGGAGGGTTTTGAACGAACGAGGACAGTCGACAAGCTGTGCTACGTTACTCTCTTCTCGTGCAAAGAGTCCTCGTCAGATTTCCTTTCTTTTTGGGGGGGAAAAAAGGGAGGAAAGAAAGAGACGAATCCGCCAATTTAAATATTTCTGTGGTCGAGTCAAAAGCTGACTACTTGATCGACTTCGGTCGAGGTGCGGGCAAAGTATAGATCCAGTGACATCTCGTGTAAGACCTGCATACACGCGTAGCTGTTCGGCAGACATGCAGACATACTCTGACCATGCAGAACAGCATTGACCAAACATACCCTAGAAAACGCTTCCTTCTACGACAACACACTCATACTGCAGAGCTCTGATCATTGGTCATTGTAGTCTCGCGTCCTGGGCACATAAGCCGGAGGCGCTTCTTCTGTAGGAAGAAAGCTCAGTCCAGCCCGTCGCATTAGTCTTCAGGAACATATACCTGCAGGAGCATCCAAGGTAGTCGCCCTCCTCACAAGAAACTCTGCATACGGGTTATTGCTAGGCTCTGTGGAATTGTCAAACGATTCCGGTTCTTCAACAAGCTGTTGACCAGCAATACCCATCTGCACATCCACCATGATAGCACGCCGCGTCGAGTCCAAGAATGCTCTTGCGCGTCTCAACCGCAGGTGCACCGTCTTGGACTGGTTCTGCAGGGATTTGTTCCGATTCTGGCTCTTCTTGATCTCCTCGCGCAGAATGGTCGAGGACCGCTTAAGCGAACGCTTGGCTGTGTCTACGCTCTGTGTGAGCATAGCGACCGTATCCAGTGTACTGACGAAGAAGCGGTCATCGAAATAGCTATTCGCCAACCCAATAAGATTGGGCAAGTCCAGCGAAGATGGTAGTTCGGTGTCGTAGTGTCTAGCCTCCACATAGAAGCTTGACACTCGAGAAGCGTGTACGGCGGCTTTCTCGATATAGTTTCGTTCCATCACGTCTGCGAAACTGCCTCGGAAGAACAGCGGCGCGTCCAGACTCCCAGAAGCTTGGTTGAGCTCTCTTATCGCTTGAAGCATGGCTGTGTCGGCTTTCGCAAGTAGACTGACAGCTTGTGCTGTTCCGTTGATCTTGCTTTGTACCTGTAGCATGCGATGTTGGCCGTACGTTTTGACATTTCGCAAAGAGGCTTACCTCCTTGTACTCCTTCTCTAGAGCATAAACGTCTGATTCTGCGTTGTCTTCTTCCGGGAAGTGTTCGCCTGCCACACACTGCATAAGGATACAGTCTATGACCACATGTTGTTCGACCTACTCGGCCCAGCAAAGACATGTTCGTATATCGAATCAAGGCGCTTCTGAGCTTGCGTGTGCTTTACAGACAGAGCCTTGAGGTCCTTGATCATGTCTTGCATTTCGTCAATCTCCCTTTGTGTCGTTACGATCTTGTCCTTCATGCGGGCTTCCTGTGAACATTGTCAAGACAGTTCGCATATACCTTCTGAATAGAACGTCACCTCTTTGAGCGCTTCCAACCATTCACGCTCCTCCTTTTCGACTCGCGCTTCGAGGTTGTCTCGGCCTTTGACACGCAGCGCTGCTCGTCGTATCCTGGAATGCTCGACCTTCTGCCAGTCATCGTACTCTTTCTGTGTTTGCTTCGAGATGGTAAGCAGGGCCTTTTGATGGGTCTTCAAATCGTCATTCAAGGTCTCGAGCCGTGTTTCCGCTTGCGTCAGAGCAGAGTGGGCATAGTCCAGCTGTCCTAGTTCAGTGAGTAGCTGCTGATGCTCTGCAGCGTGCGAGGTGAGTGATTCCATGAAATGCGGTGTATCGCGTCCAGATAAGAAGCAAAGTCACGTTTTTCTGTCGGCGACATGTCAAGGTGTTCTTGCCGGCCTCTTCGCCCTGCTCCGTAGCCTTTTGTGTATCTAACGTGTAGTTAGTAATTCAATTCGTTAGATCTATACCCAAAACCGCGGTAACCAGGTCATGCGAGAGCAGAGCTAGCCAGAACAGCCTGAGACATTCGTAACGGTGCAACCAATATGTACACGTTTTACAGTATATATCATGACTGTATAGAAGGGCTCCGGCTTCCCGAAGGATCACATTAGTGCTCCTGATTGTAAGTTTTGCCAGAAGGCATTGAAGAGACTCTAGCGCATTCAATCACGTTCGCAGTCACCTGCGCATTACTTTTTAGTAATCAGGATGCATTGTAGTACACCTTCGCAGCTCCCTGAATTTTTCTGACAATGTTTGGATTTCGCAGAATTGCGGCAGAAAGAACTCGGTCTGCAGGCCTCAAACAGGTTCGCCGCGGGTTTTCCTTTGATGATATGAGATGTATCAGTGTGTAAAAATACGAAAGCGTAGCTGCCTTGTCTATTGCTTGCTTTGTGAAACTTTTCAGCGAGGATACGGGTAAAAATGTCTTCTGCGCCATAGCTTAGACAGTAACGGTCAGATGGCCTCCAAACTTCTTCAGTACATGGTAAGAGATGTATAGAATACGCTAGTATGGTAGATCGGACTTGTTGATATCGCAGGCCGTGAAAAGATTGTGCCAAAAATTGGGGAGCCCAGAGAATCGGGAAATTCCTGAAATCGAAGGAAAAAAGAGAGCAGATGCTCTAGCGTCCAGTTACAGGTTTGAACTGTAGACCTCTCGATTAACAGTCGAACGCCTGCAATGAATTGTTAGATGCGTGTCGGCGTTTATAGAGGAGGAGCCGGCGTACTCTAACCAACTGAGCTAACCAGACGATTGGATGATAGACAGCTGTTTTGAATAATATATAAACTATTCTTCCTGTTCATCGCCTTGCCGCATGTCAAAACAAAAATCGTACGCT
Source organism: Erythrobasidium hasegawianum (assembly GCA_001972285.1). NCBI lineage: Eukaryota > Fungi > Basidiomycota > Cystobasidiomycetes > Erythrobasidiales > Erythrobasidiaceae > Erythrobasidium > Erythrobasidium hasegawianum. The sequence goes on along the minus strand of BCII01000004.1, from coordinate 1,462,237 downwards.
ACCGCTACAAGAGTCAAGCACGATAACGCTGTGGCATCTACTGTTGCGAATATCGCGTCAGAACGAGCGA
>BCII01000004.1:1349336-1457167 GCA_001972285.1 Erythrobasidium hasegawianum | reverse complement strand
GGGCATTTGCGGACAAAGACATCATGGATCCAGACGACAGTGGCATGCTTTATGGACGCGCTTCAGCCATTCACCACTTATTCGAATTCATCAGAAGTCGCCGACACAGTCGCAATCCCCTTCCTGCTATCACAGCAAAAGACATAGATGTATTGACCGAACAGATTAGCCGGGATGCAGCTCCTCGTTCTTCATAAACTTATTCCAAGTGTATAACACTCATATTCATTCGCTGTATACTTGTACAACGCGACTATATACACAAAAAGCCGCCCTCTTGACGAGCGCCATTAGTCTCGATGCAGCTCCTTTTATCAGATAATTGTCTGTATCATATACGCTACACAATCTCATTCGCCGTATAGACTAACATGTACAACGCGACTATATACAAAAAAGCCGCTAATCTGTTCAGTGAGTTGCACGTTGCGCTGGTGCGATATGGAAGGTTTTCCAACGCAAGCCATTCTGAAGCCAGACCAGCGTGTATAAAGAGGCTACGTATCATAGTATACATTGCTATACATTCCACATCTTCTACCACTCTACAACATACGCCTTACACCATGCCTCCACGTTCCGCTTTAGCAAAGCGTCTCCAGGTACTTGACAGCCTGTTCTAAGCACAGCAAGAGCTACTGTTTCTACTTGCAGGCCTTGACTATATAGTGCGGAGGTGAGAGGTGGGGTGCGCTTCGCAGGTGCTACCGCCAAGAGCGCACTCGCAAGAAGCGGCTCCTGCTGAGCACACAGCTTTGATAAATCCGAGGATGATTGCAGGCGCATGGCGGCTTGCCAGTTCTCTAGAAGGTTACCTGTCCCGTAAAAGGACCTTACTAGCGTCTCCGAGTCCATTCGCAGGGAGGAGCGCGCTCCGATCCTGGCTTTGAGGATGCCGACGTCGGCGCTGTGCTGTGGATGAGCTGCGTCGGGACTATCGAGAAAGGCTTGCAGCTCCGATGCGACAAGCTCTATGACACACGCTGGCGTAGAGTCCATACTTAGGAGCGACTTGATGACGAGCAGAAACCCAGCAAAATTATAACTGTACCGAGACATCAGCTCGGACTATCTCTAATGAGGCGCCTGACCCACTGCCGCCTCGCCAAGTACGCTATAATCCCTGGAAGCGAGAAGTTAAGGAGATCCTGAGTAAAGTAGGACAGACCACCGAGAAGATTGTCGGTATCGATAATGCCCATCTGCCAGGCCTGTAGGCTTTGTTCAACGATGGTCGCTGCCAGGCCTAAGAAACCGATTGGACCGGTGGATCGGAGCAAGTCATCATCTATGCCTTCATTCCCATGCAGGGCTGTGATCCATAAAGACACTAGACTTTTGTGCTGCTGAGACATGGAGGCGAGGGACCTGATCGTTCCCATCGAACTTGGTTTGCGCACCACGTTGGCTACCGTTCCGGCAGACAACTGTAGACTGTGTCGATAGCAGAGTGTCCGCAGACTGAGAAGGAGGCTGCCAAAGAGCTCCATACCGCTTCCCGCTCCATAATCGGATATGCAGTCGGCAGAATCCATCAGGCTGCAGACTTCGCTGAGAACAGCCCCGAGGTCCAAGTGAAGCGAGAAAGAGTCACCGAGCACTGGCCCATCGGCGACAAGCGCCCGAAGGAACGATGCCAGGCTTGGCAGATCCGAGGCGCTGATCCACTGCACAATCCGCTATGGCAGATACATTGCTTAAGGGACGATTGTTACTCACGAAGATGATGCTCTCACCTCCTGCATCATTACCGCTGCGCCATTATGGTACTCGTATGAATATGTAATCCCTGAAAGTGCAGCTACGAAACCTTCTGGCGAGCTTTGCGTCTTCACTAATCGTCAGATACGTCCTCGAAGCTCGAAGACGACTTACTGAAGTGAATAAAGGATCAGACAGGCTACCTTGCACGCCCGCCTTCAGCCGATCTAGCAGATCCTTGCAGCCTGAAGAGTCTATATTGTCGAGAGCCTTCTGGACTTCTCGACGCTGCATGCCAATCTTCACAAGATCTTCCATGAGTTCTGACAGATGGCGTGGCATCTGCTTCTTTGGTCAGCTAGTGACAGACCGGCTGATTGGAAGACGCACCACGGACAGAGCGAAGGCCTTCCATCGCGCCTCGTCTCGACCTTTTGGAACGCTGGACCAGGTTGTTACATGGAGCTTCAGACATCCCACGAGGTCCTTGAGCCAGCTGCCTACTGCATTTTTATCGCGGAGCTGCCGGGATCGCGACAAAGCCATTCGGGCTCGAAGCGATCCTTGTAAAAGCCTGTATGAATTGTGAGGTGTCTATGGACTCAAACCTTAGCACACAGTCTGCCAAGAGGGAAGTAAGCCATACCCGCAAGCATTGCTGTAAGATGAGTTCCACCTCCATGGGCATGCTATAGTCTCCTTTGCTTGCCGACATATCGTCATTGTTCGTAAGCAGAGCATCTGGAGGGGCAGCTACTTCTATAGCATAGATGCCTTGACGCGTCAATTCTATCTGTTGGGGAGCGAATGCTTCTGCCTTGTTGGAAGCCAGCTGGTCATGAAGGAGCTTGAGATCATCTCGACTGATGTTGAGACTCTTGCCTTGTTGTCGGAAGCTGGGCATGGCCAACAGGTAGCCTGCAAGGTCTACCAAAGGTGAAAGGCCGTGCATGAAAGCCAAACGCAAAAGGCGGAGAACGGCGCTTAGATCGATATCGTTTGATGTTGTAAGCGGTCCTCCAGACGTGAGAAGAACGCGAGAAACAGAATTAAAGCGAGATCCGATGTCACGGTTCTCCAATGCTACTGCGATCAGAGAGACCGAAGCCCGCTCGAGCAGGCACTTTAGAAGATGAAGTCGAGCATCGTTCGACTTGGAGCAGCATAGGGAAAGATAAGCTAATGGCTGTTCACCGAGGTTCTCGAGCTCGTAGGGCAAGGCAGTTGGGATTATCAGCGCCAGCACCGAGTCTGAAGAAGGTCACTGTAAGTCGACAGATATATCTCCAGATCTTGAAGACAGCTCGCCTATGGCCAGCTTGACAGCTTCATCGGGGTCTGCGCTTGCCGGAAATTCGAAAGTTCTTTGGAGCAGCCGGAACCACTGTGTGCTCGAATGAGTGCGACGCTTGCTGGACCATCACGACTTGGACATTACTGTTTCACTAGAATAGCCTTTGCTTGAGCATATCCTAGCCAGACTTTCGAGAGTCTCCATCTTCTGCACCGAAGTCAAGGCTTGCCTTTCTACTAATTGCGAGGCAAAAGCAAGAAGCATCGCGCTTCAGATACAGCGGATTGAAAGATTACGGAACATCAACATCAAATTGCTATGCTGATGGTGCTGTACACCGGCTAAATGAAAGCTGTTAAACCAGACGCGAGCTGGCACGCGGGACTATGCAGCTACATACAGGGCTTCACAACTTCTTAAGCTCGGCCGCTGTCCTCTCCGAGTCTCGACACGTACGCGACTCCAAAACTTTCCCGTCCTTTCATCGCACCGGAGACGAAATCGTGGTCCAGCTCACTCGGCATTGTCCTTCAGCAAATGTTTAAGCACTTGTCGCTAAGATCAGATCACTTACGCAACATTTATCCAGTTGAGAGGGTTGTTGGAGCGGTTGAATTGCCTGAGGACATCAACTGATCTGTCCTGGCCTACATGCGCCCCTCAGTACTTGACTAAGAAGATCCATAGAGACTTGAACATGTTGTCGTCGATTTGGAGCGTAGTCTTCTGGCAGACTAATAGGACTGGAGGCAAAGTCAGCAGGTGTGTATCACTCGAAGGCAAGAGGCCCGACGCAAATAGCATGTCGGAGTACACCTGAAAAATTGGGTCTGGCCTTCGAGAGATAGTCTCTCCACCTTCGAGTCTTCGGGAATGAGCGACTTCCACCAAGACGCCGAGCAATCTGCTGTTCTTGGTCGTGAAGGTCTGCCGATCTTGTCACTTTCTTGACCCCAAATGACGCCGTACAACTCACCACGTTGATGAGATCTATCTTGTAGCTCCAGTTTATGTCTGTCGAGTACGACTGGGCGAGCAGCTTTACTCGAGACTTGAAGACCTGGACTCCTGGCCACGTTGTCATTCCGCCGAGAACTTGCGTTGCATTTGGCGTTCCAAATACGATCTTAAAGGAAGGTATAGTCGCGCAATGCTGAAGAATACCCATAGTTAAAAATCGAACAGCCGCCACGTTCTGCGATCTTTCGGGCGATGCTGATACGCGAAGCCATTCCCACGGTAATCACAGCATCCCGTGTGCTTCGTTTAGTATCCTTTTTTCAATCCGGGTAACTTGCGTATGAGGATGAAATCTCCTTCTTCAAAGATGGAGCACCCGCCGCAAGCAGATGGATAGGTTTTGCAGCGATAGAGAGAAACGTCTTCTTTCGAGACGGCAGTAACGCGAACGTCGCGTCGATATGCGGCTGGAGTGGAGAAGTGCGACAGCGCATCTCCGCAAGAATGAGTACGCCATGGTTCTCCTCCACAATCGATGCTACTAATCCTCATGATGGATCGCTTGGCTATGCCGTAAAGGCGCGTCGCGGTGGAGGAGTTCCTGTCAGGGATTCAAAGTCGGCGTTCGCAAACGACTCAGCCGTAAAAAGTTCGTGAAGAATAGATGTCCTCCGGACAGGAGCGACGTATGCCACCAACCGACGATGGGTTCGAGTTTTTCCCAACTGCCAAGATTCTTGACGAGGAGAGGTACGCAGATGTTGAGGATGAAGCGTAAGATCTTGCTCATTGCCATCGTCCAGAGGTACATCGCCCTCATCATCTTCTTCAGCTTGCTCGATCAGCTCTTCGACTTTAAGCCTATCAATTACGAAATGCTCCCTCCGTATCCGCATCATTGTTCTTCTTTCTAGAATTGGTGACCCTGGCCAATGAGCCAGCAGCAGCAAACGTGAGGAGGTGTATGTACAGATGACTGGTGGCTTGCGACAGTCCGGAAATATCGTTAATTCTTTGCCTGAGCCAAGTAGCTGGAAGATCAAAAGCACTGATCTGTGCATAGGTGTAGAAGCGACTAGCAGGAGGCGTGACTGCCTTTACGACCACCCTCAACTCTGCTCGGATGGAGATGCGTGACGCCTGACTGTGCGCAGAGCCACTCGCTCCCGGCGTTTGTTAGCCAGCCTGAAGAGAAGCGTGCGGTGCTTGCATAGTTGTAGGAGTGGGAGGCAGACTTCCTGTTTGTCCCAGTACGGAAGGCGGCTTCGAGTCTGCAAGTGATGTGGACAGCTCCTGTGCCTTTTGCCGTGATAAAAGGCCGTCTGGCATTTAGCCGTAAGAGTGGTACCTGATTTAGAGCACAGTCGACTGGCGCACGAGATACACAGCGTAATAGCTGCATCTTCTGTGTAGATCCACTCTGAGGGCATCACGGTAGCGTTACTTGCCGTATAGAGGTTTCTTAAATTTATCAAAGATGAGATTGGAAGGCATTGAATTAGTATGGAATTAGATCAGAAGATGTGGATTGATAAATAAGAAATTGATGAGAAGAGAAGCAAGAGAGGATGGAGTGAAAAGGCAGCGTTTTATAGTGCGGTCTTCCAAGTTTCGTCTCCGGAACAGTGGAAGTCAAACGCTTCTAGCGTTGTCGAACGCCTACGATTACTTAGCATGGACGTCATATCTTCCACTTTCATGGTATTCCATTGTTGCGGAAGTGGAAGATGAGCTATACTTAGGCCACTCTAACTTCCAGCCGGGCGGCAGCGAGTCAGCTCTGGAAGAGGATCCACGTAAGCTCGTCATGAATATCGATGTGCTTTCTGTGCGGAAATCGGGTATGAAAGGCGGGAGGAGGAGTGCGGGGACATGTCTCGAGGATCCCGCAGAGACTGGTCCATCGGCAATGCTTGATGTTGATGAGCAGGAATACATTGACTTGATGATAGATTTGCTGGAATCTTTACCGCTGCGTCAGGGCTGAGAAGCAACGTCCAGATATATCAATGCTTCGACCTTTTTACGAGTAATCTGCATTGTTATGTGACAGTCTCGCTTCGCTAATGTATACGTAGCTTGATGCGTACGCCAGACTTGGGTAGAATGCCGTTTATGTTCAGGACCGAAACCAAAGGCTTGCTTGTCTCTCCACGGACCTGCAAGTATGAACACCACACTATAACCCGGCCTGATTTGGACAACAAGAAGCGCACAATAGCTACAAAGTGGTAAACGTCGAGAGCCATGAGCGATTCAGGTGCACTAGAGCGGGTCACTTACGGCGCCAGGGCTGAGGCAGCTTCGCAAAACAGACTCGGATTCCAGCACGACAAGCGATGCTATGCTAGTGATACGCTCAGACAAGAAGCACAGCCGCAGTCGCTACGCCAAATGCTATTCCAGAGCGACCATCCTGCAGCTGTCAGGGTCGCCCAAAGTCGCACCTCCCAAAGCTTTGAAGTCTCTGTCTGAATGGTACGGCGAATACGAACCTCCTACACCTGGACATGCAAGCAACAGCACAGGAGGCTCAGCTCCAGGGCGCCAGACCAGCGGAGGTCGAAACCACACTTCTGGCAAAGGCGAGACTTGGACTGACAAGGAGAAGTCATCTTGGAACGAGAGAGAACGTCGCGAACGTGGAGAACGCAATGGATCTGCTGCACCTGTAACGCCTTCGACCGGAGCTATGGGCGACTTTAGATTATCAGGCGCCAAAACCTACAATTCCTTGGGCAAAGAGGAGAGGGACCGGAGAGGAGCGAGCACGCGAGACACTGAAGCGAGACCTGAAGAAGGACTAAAACCTTGGAACGGCATTGCAAGAGGAGACGCAAACGAACGCAGACGCGGGCCAGGCGAATTTGTCCGCAAAGATGGCCGAGCTATCGAAGAAGGAGGCTGGAGGACAGCCAAAGAAGCCCGTGAAGGTCAGAGGTTGGGAAAGAACGACCGTAATGCTGCAGGAATAAGCGAGCGCGAGCGCAACGGCGACAGGCGCAGACAGCCTGCTTGGATGGACGATGACACCAACGCATCAAGTGCGCAAAGCTCTTATGCAAACCGTAGAGCCGGCGAAAGAGAAGACGCCCTGCCGGCTTGGGCTGCGGATGAACTGAATAATGAAGGAGTGCTGGAATTGGAGGCCACCACAGACTACTTGTCGCACGGAGACGCATCGTCTGCAGCAAAAGCACCCAAGTCTAACGAAGTTTCGCACGTCGACTCAATCCAAGCCTGGAAAGCCGAGATGAAGGAAATCGAGCGCAAACGAAAGGCAGAAGAGGAGAGGGCTATACGGAGGGAGATGGGACTGCCTGATATTGAAGACGTCAAGGAATCCAAAGCAGCAGCACCAACCAGTGAGCATGGTGACGAAGTGAGATGGTATCCCGCTAACCGTCTGTATAGATGCGGCCCACGATCAGTCATCTTTACCTGCTACACAACAAACAGATGATAGCAAGCCCAAGGAAAGCGAGTCATCAGCAAACGTGCAGGCTCCCGTGCAGAAGTCTGTATTTGCCGACTTTCTACTGCCAGGACCTGCAGGCAGTTCTGGGAAGAAAGAGGAGGATAAACCTCGCTCATCTCGATTCGCCAAGATCTTTGGTGCGAATACAGCAGGCCCTCAATCACCTGGCCTATCTTCTCCGCCTGTCTCAGCTCAACCGGGCCAGCCTTCGCCCGCCAATGTCTCTTTCGCATCTCTGCTCTCCTCAGCTGCTGCAGCTTCTTCAGGCGCACAGGTTAACAAACCTCAGAATGCAGATGCTCAAAGTATGGAGCGATTGATGAACATGCTTCATATGTCATCTGCTCCCGCAGCGACGTCGGCAGATGCTTCACCCAATCCTCCTATACCATCTACGATCCTCCCTCTAAAGCAGCAGCAAGCAGTGAACGCTAGACAAGGGCAGATCCACATCAAATCACGCGAATTAGTAGCCCAGGCCTATGAGAACGCCGAAGTCGCTTATGAGCCTCCGATGGGCCAGCGCCATTCTCCGCCTACGTCAGCGCGCTTTCAACACCAGCAACCTATGGGCCAGGTGCCGCCACGCCATCAGCAGCAAAGACAGCCAGCGCATCAGCCACTTTCGCCTCCCGCCCAGCCTACAGATTCGCGACCGTTACCTTCTGGATCCCGGCTGGCGAATCGCATGAGTGGTGGTGCGGGCCAGACACTTCAGGGCATTAGTACGGATGCCAGCCAGCCGTCGAGGCGGGAATTTGCTCAGCCTCAACAGTCAGCTGTATCTCCGGGCCTTGCATACTCGGGCAATCCTTCGCATCACCAACAAAGCAACGGCGCTGCACATCATCCTGCTCGTTCTCCTCAACGGAGCCTGGCACCACAGCAAGCGGATCCTCCTGCCCAGCAAGCGGATTCGCAACAGCACGCTCACATGCTAGCTCTTTTGGCATCTCAGCTGCAGCCTGCACGCCATGTACAACCGCCGCACAACCAGATGTACGGGCAAGCCAATGTTCAGCAGCTGCCGCCTATGCAACCGCAATACCAGCACCAGCAGCAGCAACAAAGACAGCAACCGGGAAACCCTGCGTACGCTGGGCCATACCCTCCTCAGTCGCAACCGCGGCAATACCCATCACCTCCTTTATCCAATTTTGGTGGCCAGCACTTTGCACCTCCAGCGATGCCAGCTCATCAATTACCACCTCATCTACAGCAACAACAGCAGCAGCATCTCGGCCACAGCTACCAGAACCCTCACCTCCCCCAACATAATTTTGCGCCACAGAATGCACTGGCTCAACTCATAGCACAAGGCGCGCGTGCGCAGCAACCTCGATACCCTGCTCCACAACAGCAACAGCAACCTCAGCCGCATCAGCAACAGTCTACGCCGCAACAGCCCTATCCGCAGCAAATACAACAGAATCAGATCGATCTCATGGCCTTGCTGACTGGCGCAGCTCGCCGGTGAGGCTTGTCACTAGATATGCGAACGCCCGTAACGAATGAGGCCGTTGTAACTTTGCTTCTTGTAAGCCATCAGTGGGCCTCTTCTTTGCGACTCCTTCAGCAATCGATTTCAGCGTCCTGTTTGATTTGCTTGGCGACAAACGTCCACGCAAGGCAATGTAGTGTCGCGACCTGGTTGGTCACCTTAAGCCAACGAGGTCAAACCCGCTTCTTCAGCTTATTCCATGCTGCACAACGAACTTCCTTAATGTTCTATCTTACTCTCTGCAACCGAAACTTATATATGGTCCGCATCTCCTCGCGCCTATGGCTCGCCCGGCCACACATCATCGGCGATTGCCCTTACCAACTTGAGCTTGTTTCGCATGTCTTCCTTTCCTAAAGCATTTCCTTCCGCATGAGACTGATCAAGATGCACTGTCAGAAGGGACTCTCGCGTATCTACAGATACGCAACATGCACAACTTACCGCGAAACCACATTGAGTTGACACACTGATTCGGTGCAGCGCTTCTTTGCGAGTCTGGCCAGCTCCTTTAGCCATGATGTCTGCGGCATCTTCGATTCGCTTGATCATAGCCGCCTTATCCTCAAGCTCTGGGAACTTGGATGTTACGACGCCGAGCACCACGTTCTTATCCAATGGCAGATGTTCGAGTGGCTCGAAGCCACCAGCTCTGGGAGTATCGTATTCCAAAAAGAAGGTGTTGACGTTCAAATTCTGGAACATCTGCGTAGCGATGCGATCGTAGCCTCCTTCGCTGAAATGTCGGCTGCCAAGGTAATTGCTATAATACCGGTATATAACGTAGTTAGTCAAGGCTGAGCTCGTCAGACGTTCATCTTACCCCCTGCACATGTGGATGCCCAAGTGCATGTCAGCTGGCCTTTCGAAGCAAGCATTGTAGTACTTGATGTAGGCATCGAGCATTTCTTCAGCAGTCTTGTCGTTCTCTGAGTCCTTCTTCCAGCCTTCCAGCATAGCTTCGCTGCAGAAGTAACAGAGGCTAGCAGCGAAGATGTCAGTGACTGGAATGCTCCTTGCCGTCCGAACCTACTTGGGATCGTCAATCTGCACGTTGCGGAGGCCGGCTTCGTAGAGTATCTTGAGTTCAGTCGCATATGCTTTGGCGCAGTCAGCGAAGTACTCTTCGTCGTTAGCGTACACATCCTTAGGATAGGCGCGTCCATTCTTGTATCGGAAGTGGTACTGCAACAGCACGGGAGATGCCGTTTTGAGCCAGAGTGCATGAGAGAGAAGCGGACAAGCCCACCCAAGAAGGTGAAATAAGCGTAAGCTTGATGTTCTTCCACTGCTCTTTTGGCAACAGGCTCTGCACAGCTTGCAGCTCCGGTAGATTCGAGCTTGTTCCGGGATGCGAGATCTTGCCTACGCAGACAGTCACAGCATTGGGGATCTCCTTTGCTTCGAAGAAGGACTGTCCATAAAGTCAGCCAAGATCGTTTGGGTACCTTTCCAGCGGTCAGGGCGGCCAGCTCACTCGAACGTCGGGGGCGTATTCACGGAACATTGACTGGTCGTAGCCTTTGAGCACTCCCAGCTGGAGTTCTTTCATTCCATTGAAGCTCTCAAAGGTTCTTCCCCAGAATTGATGGCGTCTGAACGCATTTCAGCGTCAGTACGAAACGACGTCTCGGAGGCATCGATATGTCTCCTCACCTGAACTCGCCATCGCCAATGCCGTGGAATCCGCATTCTTGCTGAAGCTTGACGATGTCTCTGACTGCCTCGTCTTCCAATTGCTGGAGCTCGGACTGGCTCGCCTTTCCGGACGCAACATCGTACCGTTTCTGGAGAAGCGCATCTGGACGAAGCAGGCTTCCCAGTTGTTCTGCTCTGAATGGAGGGTTACGGATTGAAGTCATTGCAGTATCAATTTGACGGGAGCAGACCTCGACCCTGTCCAAATCGAAGAGGCCCAGCTGACTTAGACGGAAGCTCGGCCCTCTCACACTGACATCTTCGTATTTTACGATACTTATGACAACTGCCTATGCAAGACCCGTCTCTGAGTCGTCCTCACTGGCCCCTTGTCGGTTCGCAAGCCGGCGTGCCCTTCATCTCAAATCAACTCGGATAGCCTTTATCTCTTCCTTTATCTCTCCCTTCAGCGTCCGGATGATGCAGCATCTGGCAAACCAAGGGACTTCGGATCTCCTACGCGTGAGAGTAGAAGTCTGGCAGTGTCGGGAGCAAGGAGCCATGATGCTAGTTGTTCCTTCTTGCTGCTGTTCTTCACATTAGAAGAGCAGGGAGACATCGCTCCGCTTGCAGGCAAATAGCCCCGTTTCAAGCTTGATGAACGGTGACTCGGAACCTGCTTGGAGCTACGGCAACGCTAGACGCTGGCAAACCTGGCCTAGAGACGTCCTGCCAGATGCAGAACATAGCGTGGCGAACTCATCTCCTCATCTGACAGAGAACCAGCTGTACGATCTGAATCCGCCCCCTTTCATCTCCCATCGTACTCATCGGAGCTCGTCAACAACTCGCCCAAGTTCTTCGCCTTTTCTGGATCTTGACCACGATCCATATAAGTTGCCTCAGGTGACTCGCCCATTCAGAAGCCAGTCGGCTTCCCAGCAAGCGATTCCTTCTGGCCCCTCCCCAAGTGGTACCTTCACCGATGCTTTCGAGCAAGTAAGTGATTGGGCTGAGCACATATTGAACACTACTCAAGTAGATACAGGCACGGGCGCCCGCAATTGGTCATTCTAATAATGCAGGCAGCATAGCGCGCTGCGTTGTCTGCGAAGGCACAAACGGTCCGTGGCGACGCGGCCCTCTCGGAGTGCGTACGCTGTGCAACTCATGCGGAGTGAGTGTCATGCATCGACCGTCGGCGCTTGCTTATCGTTGCTGCCAGCACATAAAAAACTCGGCACAGCAACCGAGTTCGTACGAGGAAGCCTTGTCCTTGCTTGAAGGACTACGCCAAGCTCGTTTAGCGAGAGTCAGGCGCCGTCACGATATACACGAGGTGGGCAATCTGCTTCAACGCTTAGAGCGGCTCCCGACAGCTACAATCGATATGGCACGGGCTCGTTTCCCTGTTACTAATCAATACGAAGTCAGCGAACGACACAGAGTCACACAAGCCCCGCAAGAGCCTTTCTCTCCGCCTTCATCGCTGATGGCTTTGAATATCGAGCCTCATCAAGAATATCTGCCACCTTCACAATCACTTCCACGCCGACGAATGTCTTCGAGCTTGTCGATGACCTCCATTAATGAACGGACTTCCGTCATACATCCCATCATCCGCGTGGAACCTCCCTCTGGCTACCGGCTTCCACCTTTCACTTCAGCCACTATCGCTTCCACGAGCAGTCAATCCTTTGGTCAGCCACCGCTTGGGAGTGCCACAAACACATTACTCCCGCCCTTTCCTGCACTCTCTGATCCTTTCCGTTTCTCTGCGACCCGCTCGACTTCGCCCTCGAGGTATGCCTTCGATAGCTACCGCGAAAGTCAGACTCATCCTACCGGCTTGCCTTTCGATTCAATGGAGAATAATGACATATATGCTGAAGACTCGTCTCGCTCACAAGCACCCTCCTTTCACCAGCACAGGCGAAGATACACCTCTTCCACAGGTCTTTCTGATGCACACTTTAGGTAACCCTCAGCTACACACTCAAAAGTAAAATAAGAGACGGTCGATGCCTCTCTAAAAATGCCTTCGTGCATCCGTTGTAGTAATCAGTGTCACCAGGTGGCGCTTGAAAGCACTCCTTGGGTCCCGATTCAAACAATCTTTCAACCATGTCCATGCTTTCGCCCTTTGCACGCTGCGTCTGCAGAATAGCGCGCACGGCCGCTGAACCATCAGCTCGCTCTGCGCTTGCTCAGCCGGCAGCCCGGAGAGCCATGTCGATGATGTCTGGTAGAGATGGACGGCAACAAAGCTGGGCGACTTCCAGCAGTAGAATGAGAGGCAGAAGTGCTATGCTAGGAGCAGGGAGGCAGCAGCAACGTCGCACTTTCTTCGTGCAGACGGAAACGACGCCTAACGAAGACAGCTTGAAGTTCATCCCTGGCATGGCACTCAGCGAAACAGGCCAGACATACGAGTTCCTTTCGTCTCAGGATGCTCGCTCGTCACCTCTGGCGAGCGCATTGTTCGATATCGCAGGCGTTAGATTGGTCTTCTTCGGTCCAGACTTCTTGACTGTCAGCAAGACGGAGGACACGCAATGGGCTTTAGTCAAGCCAGAGATCTACGCAACTATCATCGAACACTTCAGCTCTGGAAAGTCGCTCTTCTTCGAGGGACATCAGTCGGGCGACGGGCCTGAAGATACGCGAATACTCGATACCGACTCTGAGATTGTAGCAATGGTGAAAGAACTGCTCGATACACGAGTTCGACCAGCAATCCAAGAAGATGGAGGTACGTAGTAACTGGGTGCGCCGTGCGCAAGCAGCTACTGACAGCAGTGTTATCAGGCGACATCGAATATAAGGGCTTTAACGAAGACACTGGCCTCGTAACAGTCAGTTTGAAAGGTTCATGCCGAGGCTGCGATTCGAGCACTGTTACCCTCAAGAATGGCATAGAACGAATGCTTATGCATTATGTAAGCTTCGCATGCTTCCGATCTAGACTTACGCTGATCGACTTACTGACATTGCATAGATTCCCGAAGTCAAAGGCGTTGAGCAAGTCATATCGGCTGAGGAAGCTGTCGCGAGCGATGAGTTTGCGAAATTCGAAGAACGCTTAAGGCGGGAAGGCAAAACCGTTCAACTCTAGCCTTGCAATATCATGTATCATAGTCGACTCAGAATAAGCAGTGCCCGCCTGTCAAGACCATAATCGTGAGCCTTCAGAGTGCAATAGGGACTATAGATTGTTTCAACATGGATACACTAGGGAGAGCCACACGCGGGCACTTTACTAAAGTCTTCTACGCTCAGTCATACCGCCTGCGCTTGTCGTCGCGATCTCTATCACTTTTTGGCCCGTCGCGGTCTGAGGGCCGATACGAGTCTCTACTTCGTTCGTACCTATCGCTTCCTCTATTGCTGTCCCTCCGCGGCGGGCTTCTGCTCCTGCTCCTGTCTCTATCTCTGCTTCTACTCCGCCGCCGGCTGTCTCTCCTCGGCGGACTCGGCGATCTGCTGTTCCTCCTTCTTCTGCCTATCGGCCCAGCATTCGCACCACTCGCACCCGCCAGTCCCATACCATCTACTAGCTGCGGACAATCCTTCTTCATATGATTTCCTCCGCAATTGAAGCAGCCTTGATTTAGATGATCCGCGCCCTGTTTCCCTCTTGATGAGCCTGCACCAGACCACCCTGCATTCCTATCTGATGTATCTTGATCCACCAAATGAGTATACTTTGTCCGACCCATCTTGCCGAAATTCCGGACTTGCATGGCAGCAGGCAGAGCTGATACGTCTCGGACAGCAGACTCTGTAGGCGCTGTATAGTCGTACCGCGACATAATCTCGTCGTCTGCATAGAAAGCTCCCTTGTGATGATACTTTTGTAGGAAATTCTGTTGCCCTCGGTTCGCCATTTTGCCCGCTCGTAACGCTGCGGCGCGTTCAGTGTCTTCCTTGAGCCGTAGAGCTTCAGGAAGAGCCCTTCTCGCTTCAATCTCTTCTCTCTCACGTTCGCGCCTGTACATAGTCAGCGATATCAGCTTATGCCGAGTCGGCGACACGTAAGATGCACTTACTCCACATTGACCTCCTTCTCTCGCTTGACTCGCATTAACTCCCGCAGCTTCCACTGCTCAAACTCTCCCTGATCATCCGTCCCATCCGTATCGTCCACATCCTTCAGACCTGCAACTTCTGATTTATCTTTTCCAGCAAGAGCCCGCTTGATGGCCTCTCCAGCCAGGTGAGTACTCTGTTTCCGCCGTTCTTCCAGCTCGGCTTGTCTCTTCATCTCTGCTTCTTCGGGATCTAGCGATGCTAGTGGATCTTTGGCGACCGTGTCTCGATTGCGCCTGTTTGGGCACAGCTCTCAGCTGATTGTGGGCCTGCGGCTAAGCCTCGTCACCTACTTTGCAACAAAGACAGGCTTATATAAAGGGGCAGGCGCGGGTTCATCTTCGGATTCCTCTTCTGACGATGATTCCTCTTCGCTGGACTCCTGTATGGTTGGCGTCAGTCAATGTGCACTGTCTCACCGCATGCGAATAGGATAGATCACCTGCTTTGCTTTACCAGCAGCTGCGCTTCCAGGAGGTGGTCGATAGGCCGGCTTTGCTTGTTGCTCTTCTTCTTCCGAGCTTTCCTCTGTGAAATGTTAGGTCAGCGCCATGTCAGTATTCAATTCAAGTATTAGCTGCACCTTCAGACGACGAAGCAGCGGCTCCTTGGCCCAATTCCTTTGTGACTTGAACAGTGATAGGTCTTGACGCCTGCTGTTTCTGAGTCGCAGTAGGCAGCTTCTGGCCTTCGTTGAGGACCGTCAGGCCATCGTTTCTTTGCTGTTGCTTGACAGGCTGCTTCTTTGCGCGCGTTTGGCCCTCATTCTCGTCGTCCTCGTCGCTGGATTCTGCGCTGTCTCGCTCGTCGTCGTATCCTTTGGGCGCCTGACCTGGGCGATAGCGATGGGCCGCTTTGGCTGGGCGAAGCGACGAGGAGCCAGCAGCAGGAGCCATCGTATAAACAAAGAATTGGCAAGAACGATAACCCATACATCTGACAATTCTCGCGGCTTTCTTTTGCACCAAATCCCATTCCACAAACTGATCTGACATCCAAGACAAGGATTGAGATTGTAGCATGGCAGATGCCTCCGGAAGCGAGACAATGCAGCGAAACATCCAGGAAGCGCGCTCGTCATTGCAGGTACATTGCTGATGGTCGTGATCAAGCTGAACCAGCCTAACTCACATGTTCTCCTTCTCTCTCTCGCTATCCTCATCCCATGCCGTTCTCAGACAGCCATCGCGCAACTCGGCCTAGTCCTCCGGTTCCATCGAGATGTCAAAGCACTCGGGGTTGAGAGCTACGCAGCCAAAGCTCCAGGAAGCATCACGCGTCCTCTTACACATGCTATCAAGGAATACAACGATGCCTGCGATACCATGGAAGCAGAATTGGTGCGCTCTACTTTGTAGATTGCCCTCGTGGTCGCCAGGGCTAAATCTATCTATACTAGATGAGAGCGAGACGTGTCATTCTTTACGATATGACGAAGACGAACACGCCTGAACACGTCAAAAGCGAAGAAGCTGAAGGGGAACCTCAGTCAGCATCCGCACCCGACGCGAGCCTTTTACCCTCAACGGAGCAGAACACTGCTACTTCTTATTCAGAGCAGCAAAAGCCGGACAAGAAACCAATACTTCTTGAAGACGATGAGATGGAGGATCTGTTCGGCTCGGGTAATTCTACCAGTCTTTCGAGTCCAATCACTACTATGAATGCTGCTGCGTCAGCATCACGACCAACGCCACCCCTATTCTCCACTACCTCAATACCTAGTGGGCAGAATGCCATGAAAGCGGGGGATTCTAGCGGGATAGGCGGAGATGCGCAGACAAATACGTCTAACATGGGCCTCAACTTGGGCGACATACCCGATACAGGGTCGACTTCGACAAATGCAGACTTTTCAGGAATGTCCGCCAACGATTTTAACAATCTTCTAGCTAGTCTGGGAGCGGGAGGAGGGTCGCAGCAGCAAGGTGGGACAGGCAACCTCCTGGGCGACTTTGGCACCGGTGAGTGCCTACAGCGTTGATCGCATGCTTTGCTGATTATAGGTATAGGAAATATAGATTTCTCCAGTTTCGGTGGCCTTTTCGACGGTACCAGCGGAGGATCGTAGGCTTCGCTTTCAGCGAGCATCCAACTTCCACTCCGCATACGGCTACGAACGACCCTCACTTATTCCATGGTACTCTCATACTTCGACAAAGTGCGGTGACTGTTCGTGATCCTAAGCAAACATCTACAGTTTCGAAATTCTAGATGAAGAGAATGGATCAAGCTCGTAATCGGGATGCATCGACTTCGAAAACGCATCAACTGCTTCTGGATACATATTCTTGAACTGTCCGCCTGTTGTCAGAAGCTGAAATGGAGACGGTCTGGCGACTCATCATAACTTGGTAGCCAAGTCGATGAAGTCATTTAATATTAGTGAAGGAGGTGCGGGAACAAAGCCTATGGAAAGCCTGCGTACTTCTGGCGTAGGAATGGTAGAGCGTCCTAAACCACAGTTGGCCAAAATCAGGTGTAGATTGCTTAGTAGCATTACCAAGGATGCTAGGCGTACATGATTGTATCAACATTGCAGTCTTTACGCTTCTCGACCGTGTCTTTAATCCAAATTCTTTGGACCTGAGTTGTCTTACGCTCATGACATTTACCCAAACGAGGCATCGCCCATGGACGCATTCGTGACTCGCCAGCCTAGTTCTGGACCTATACGAACATCCTCTTCAGCGTCAGGTTCTTCGTCGAGCGTAGCGACCAAGCAGCAGCGCCGTCTCCCGCCTTCGAGCGCCATCCCTTCGTTCTTCCAGTCAACCAACAGCAGTAGCAGCGCTAGCAGCAGTGCGAAAGGCAAAGGCAAAGCCAGAGAAGAATCAACCTCAGCATCGTCGCTGCCTGCGACGTCCTCGGTTCCAGCTGCTCATTCCTCCAAAGTCAGTCGCCCGTAGAAGTTTGGACGCGCTTGATATCCTGACTGAAACGCTTTGGACAGCTCAAGAAGGCAGTAGATGGTATTGCAAAGAGCTTGAAAGCATCTGATAACCCCATCGTGCGTCTACGACCTTTTCTGCGCGACTAGTATATAATCCAGAAATGGCTGACGCCAGACAATCTCATCAGACAAACTCGGCTTCTTGTGAGCAGAGTCTTGCTTGGTATCTATGCTCTGAGCCAATGTAGGAAGGTTGATCAGACTCTAGCGCCTTCCACTATGTCTCCTGCAGCTCCGGGCATCAGACAAGTAAATCTCGTAAGATCGTGCGAAATACATACAAGCTGAAGACTAGAGTAATCAGGCAATGGCCGTTCAAGATCGTCTATGAACAGCTACAATGCGTCTAGGACAGCCAAGCTGAAAGCTCAGGGAGAAGAAGCGCAGAGCGGCATTTTTGCCGGTGTGAGAGCATAGTCAGTCTGCTTTAAATATGTACCAGCGCAACACGTACCAACGTATGTCCCACTTTTCAGTATCAATGGAGTCACTACACCACTTATCGGTAATCTCGAGCTCATCAAGCTCGTCCAGCGTAATGGAGGAGAAATCAGGTTTGCACAGACTCATCTAATGTTCGCTCGATGCCGTATTGATAGCGTATTCCCAGATACGCCTTCAGCAAACGGGGATGCACGCATATCATCTGTACACAGAATCTCAGCGCTTCGAAGACTCATAAGGAAATGACAAGTCGTTCGAATACGAAGGTAGTGACTCCGCAATGGTATGTCACCTTTCTCAGTCTTCCTACTGTCCCTCTGAAGAGTCTCGTGGTCAAAAGGGTCCTGGATTCGATAGCTCAAGGCAAGAAGCTGGCCGAGTCGAGGTATTCTACGCTTCGTTCAGAGACGCAAGCTTCCATCAAGTCTTCTTTGATCGACAGTACGTCGACATCGACATCGGCGCCTTCGCGCGATCCGTCAGAGGATAGCGGGTCTACCTCGATCGATCTTACGACTTCTCCTATCTTGGAACAAGAGTGCATTCATATTTCGAGCAGCCAGTAGTATTCTTGTATTGGTAATTAGTCGCACTTGGTCGTCTGTCGTTCGGTCTTAGTTTCTTCATACAGTAGTAGTTTCCCATCGATGTCGAATTTTGTACTTGCTTGAAGGCGGCCAGCATATCACTGGTGCCGAAAGGCCTTCTTGTTGCACACCGTCCGTGTCTTGGCTGCAATTTAAGCTTCACGTAAGCTACTAAGTCACCAGACTGTTTTCGGCGGTAGCTATGTGAAGCTGTTCCTGTGTATGTGGTTCCGCTGAAAGGAGTTAAGGACAGGGAGCATGTCTTCACGCCGACATTGCGAGCTACTAGCCCATGAGGGAGTTGGCAAATTGTGGAGGGAATCTCGTTACTGCGAGCGCTTTTGTGGTCAGTCGCGTATCCTCCGTTGCACGCAGAGTAATTTGATGTTGAATCTTAGGGTTTTCAAATCCAGTCGCTGCATTGCAAGGAAGAGTCGCTGTGGATATACAACGGCCTGACTGTGCGTCCTCCTCCAACTCGTCCCAAAGGGTAGCGAGTGCCATTTCGTCCATCTCTTCTGCTCCCGCATATTGATGATGAGTAACGACAGAAAGAGAGAATGAACTTGATGGCAGCTTGCGATCCGCTTATTGGGCGTGCTTTGCCTTGCCGGCTCTCAGTCTTCGAACGTAGAACTGGGTGCGGGACATGACGAAGGTCAGCCGACTGAAGGCGATGTATACGAGCCGATTGATGATGATAATAATATACCTCAAGCTCCTTTCCTTCTAGGATGTAGCCATCAGCTCTGCCAGATTGACCGGGGCGGGAAGCGATGCATGCGTATAGTCGACCAGCGGAGAATTGCGACTCGAGGAGAGGGTCGATCTTTGCTGTCTTTTTGCGCTCCTCTAGGATGCGTTTGGTGTGGTTGGATTGCTTGGTCTCCTCCTTTGCCTCGGACTGCAAAAGAATTGGCATAGATACTTTCAGCGCCCTGCTCGCTGACGCACGCTGTATAATCGTTCTGCCCTACCTGCTTGCCCTTCTTTGATACTGGAGAACCGTAGTGTGCCTCATACCACTGTCTGAAAGGCGCAGCGTCGACCTGGATGATTGAGTTTTTGACGAGGGTGTTTGTTCGGACCAACTCGTTGTTGGTCGAGTTATACACGACGCCGATGATTCTCGTCTTGCGTGTGCAGTGTTCTGATCCCCATGCAAAGTTTCCAGACTCCAGTCTCAGAGCTCTGTGCTTGAGGTTGCCTCCTCGAACGCGGACGGTGTGGATCCTCTTTACGCCCAGCTTGGTCATCGCTGGCTGTCTGCCCAACTCGAACTTTCTCTTCTTCCTGAAGTGGGCGCGCTGCGCACCAGAGGCGGACCTGCGGGTCATCTGCCATCAGCATGCATTTCTTTGCGCTGGAAAAGCCTCGAAAACGGCGACGGTCTTCGCCGTTTGTCGCTGTGTGCCGCACCTCTTTATCCTGGATGTGCGTGTGATACCCATGATGTGTTGATGGAAAGGTTCTCCCTACCGCAAGGCTGGCTTCTGCTGAGATGCGGCCCTCCCCCCAAATCCCCGATCACTTTTCCTTCCAACAGGAAAAACTCGAAAACGAGGGCAAAGGAGAAGGAAAGGAGAAAGAAAGCAAAGTGTGCATGTTCATCCTGGAATCCACTTGGATGTTCTTCCAATGAGATGCGAAAGCCATGCCCTGGCAGCAACAAGGCACCGCTAAAGGCCTCCGTATACATTCTGATGCAATCATGTCATGTCTGGATGCGAGAACATTACACGACAATCCACTCTTCACTCACATTTCTCTGTTCCTTCGCGCTTTCCATCATTGGACTCAGGACTGAGGAAATGTCATGTATTGCAAGCAAAGGGCATACAAGAACGGCACACTGCCCAACAAACGATAACAACTAAGCAGCAGCAACAGGCGCGGCTCGTACCTCCCAAAGCTGGGTAGCCAGCATGTTGGCGGAATCACAGTCGGTGGCCAGTTTGACTGCCTCTCCTTCCGGTGCGACGCACTTCTTCTCTGATGGCGCACCAATGAAGAAAGCGCAGACTTTCGAATCCGCTACACTTCCGGGCTTGTCGCTGCAGAGAACCGCGAAACTGACGTTATCGCCTTCACCAGCACAAGGACCAAATGACATAGCGCCCTCCTTGTTGATGACGCAGGTGTTGACATCGGGCGCCGTGACCATGTAGCGACCAGCATTTGCGCCCTTATAACCAAAAACATCAGCAGAAGCTCGCACATATTGAAGAGTGACGCTCTTACTGGAATGAAGTGTACTTTGTCTGTGAGATACAGCACATCAGCACACTCTCACTAGCCATACTGACTGAGGACTCACCATATCCTGTGGCAGCAGCAGTCACAGGAGCCAGGTTGGTCAAAGGGTACACAACCTTTTGGTCGGTCGAAGCAAAGCCAGGATTGACAGTAACGCTGAAGGCATCTCGAGCTTGAAGGCTGTTGAGAGGAGCAGCATGAACTGTAGAGGAGGAGGAAGTGAGGAGCAGGGTAGAAGCGGTCGCCAGGACCTTGAGGCTTGCGTGGAAGAGCATGGTGGATAAGTTGGATGGATTGTGTGAGTGTATTTACTGGCTCTCAGAGCTGGTAAGTTCGTTGGTATTGCTGGATGTTTGGGGGAGAGAGTGAAAAACCGAGGCAAGAGAGCGACTTTCAAGCTACCGTCCCTTCAAAGGCATCATCCGTAAGCGGATCAAAAGCTTTCGACGAAAAGGTGAAAAGTCGCGGTCGGTTAGCGAGACCGCTCGGCTTCCGTCAAGTAAATCGATGTAGGGCAGGGCCGGGTCAAGTGCGATTTGGTAAGACTTTCCCGCTTGTGCAGCTGCGCATCCAATTCGCACTTGACGTGCATTGATCGCGCGTATACTCTACGCGGCTGTATCTTGTGCTGTTCGTGGCTCGCTGTGGACCCCTGTCGAATATATTGCTGTGCGTAATGGGAGCACTGGGCGCTGGAGATGCCCGCGATTTTGTCCCAGTACATGCTACAGATGGACTGCTGACTTTGCAAGACCCTCGCGGAGTTGCTCCTCCTGCTGAAATGTAGCCATCCGCACTGTAGCAATTTCGACAGCAAACAGACGATGGTAGTGGGTGATGTAGAGTTGCAGAATGTATTCAGAAGCCTGATAGACCGTCCTGGCCGGGTCATTCGTAAGATGGTCAATCAATTCGGTGATACTGACTTTGCATGAAGGAGGAGGCATTAGTGACGAAGGAGGAAGAGGAATAGAGGTGCAGAAGAGTGAGGTCAGGTATTCAGGACATTGTATAGGTCACTAGCTCTCTGCTAGAAGGGATGACAGGGTCCGGCTGGCTTTTGAAAGTATCTCGCGTGGACAGATAATGGCCTCTTAAACCTGATGCGGGTTAGCTAGTATATGTCATCTAAAGTTCACGTCGTGTTCACTTGATGCAACTGGTTGGGAGACTTGACTTTGGATCAACTGATCAGATCATCAAGACCCTCCCTCGCCGTAAAGGGTGTCCGAATTATGATTGACGCGGTTTCTACGCAGTGCATGCAGCGTGTAATCTGATAATATGTGTGTCCCGGCAATCTTCAGGCGCCTCAGCAGGGCGAGCAGTGCTGCATGGGTTCTGTCCAAGAGGAAAGCCCAAGAAACTTAACCATGCTTACTTGTCCGCCAGCACCGATGCTCGTTCTTGTTTGTCCTCGTCACAGCGTGGCGGATTCATCATGATCATCAGGCGAAACTCAAGGCTACAGACATAGGGGGATCGCCCGGGCAGAAGCATTCAGCAGGAGGCGCAGGATAGGCATGGATGCAGCCTGGATCTGCAAAGCACTTGTCGCATCAACTCGCATCTCCTGTAACCGACATTTCGTCCTGACCTCAAACAGAAACGACCTCGACATACCGGCAACGACCACGTCCCGAAGCGTGACCTACTTTTGGAACCTTCTCTGGCCATGCTCTCCTATGCTCGCTGGCTGCTAAAGAACCAACCCACAGTGCCGTCTGTCCTAGACTTGAGCCTCGACGCAGATAACGATGCAAGCGATCGACCCTCACGTGCGAGTCGTGATGTGGAATCGCAAGCAACATCAATCGCTTCGAGATCCTCTTCTGCATCCTCTGCAAGGACACTTGTGGATGCTTTTGAGCCTTTGAAGCTGGGACCTGTCCCGTCAGAAGCGCTCGAAGTGGAAAGTCAAGGATCGCCCGACATGCTTGCAGAAACCCACATCAGCATTCCCGAGCTATACTATCAATGCCAAAATCTATCTCTCTTTCCAGCCGCACCTCCCCTTGCTCGGCGATTCCTTCTTCACGTCCTTTCCACTCTATTCAGCCCTGCAACACAAAATAAGCTAGAAGCAGATCCAGACTCTATCTTCTCCCTCTCCAGCGACTTTGATGACGAAGAACTGGAAGGTTGGCTGAAGAAGCAATACAGGCAAACAACAGACAAGTTTGAGGCCTACCTGGCGCGGAGAAAGGCAGGAGGCGGCAAAGAGATGTTTGCAGATAAACGGGATGCTTCTCGATGGTGTCGCGAGTCAGCGGTAAGCTTGATCCTTCCTTGACGGATCTGAGTATTACTAAATTGCTCCTGTTGGATATGAGCGCAGGTCGTCAAGTACGTCGATGGCGCATGGTTGCACAGCACATACCAGTCAAACACAGGGCTCGAAATAGAAGCGACAGGACAGCCCTATTCGGTCGTAGCTGCACGGAGAGCAGCGCGTGTGAGCTGGCAAGTCTTGTCAGAAGAGCTCGGCGACGGAGATATTCAGAAGGAGCATTGCGCGGTCTACGAAAGGCTCATGGATTCTCTGGCTGGCAAAAGAACGCCTAAAGCCGATGATGACGATTTCACAGATTGGAACAGAGGCGCGGAGGGCGAGATCGTAAACAAGCAGCCGTATGTCGCAGCTATGCTGCAACTCGCTATGAGTATCAGCCCCAACGAATTCTTACCGGAGATTCTGGGCTTCAATGTAGGTTCTGTGTTCAAACAATAATTTATATGAGCTGAAAATGCGAATAGCTCTCCTATGAAGGTCTTCCTTACCATCTATTAGTCACGGCGAAAGAGCTTCGCGAGCTCAAAATCGATCCCTACTATTTCATCCTTCACATCTCAATCGACAATGCGCATTCTGGCCATTCGGCAATGGCACGGCAAGCTGTGTCAGACTTCCTCCAATCTGCCAGAAGCACATATGGCAACGAAGCTGCGAATAGCCTATGGCGGAGAGTGCAAGCTGGGTTTGCACTGGCCGACACTATTCGTACGACTCCTAAGAACCATGAAGAGCTAAGCATTAACGATGATACTGTTCCACAATTTTTTATCGACATCCCTCTAAATGTGCCACTCCAGGCTGAGGAGCAAAATGCGCTAGATAAATCTGAAAAATTGGCGATCATCCAAGAACAGCTTCTGAATATTTTCAGACAGAAAGCCTACGCGGCACAAGGGCTACACTGTCAAGCTCCAGCGAAGATTGCAGGGAGGAAAATCGGAGATTGGCTCACGCCTGGCGAATTAGAAGGCGAAGGAGGCCGTAACTTCATTGAAGCACTTGGCAAGACCCGAGCTTGGATTCGGAGAGGCGAAGAGTATGCACAAAGCAGGTTGATCAAGGAATGCGAATGGGGAGGTCGCATGTTTGGGTGAGTTTGAGGCCTCGAACTTGATACTCGGATTTGATAGCTGACGATTCATGTGCCTGCCACAGCGCGTTTACAAACAACGAAATTGCAGTCATGAAAGCATGGGCGAGAGCTCTGCCTGTCGAAAGCGAGACTTCCGAAATGCCTGAAGACAGCCTGGGGACATTTGCCAATCTATGCGAGCCATATCTGCGCTTCTTAGCCGCGTCCGACACAGACATCTACGAGCGCGGAGTCAAGGCGCGAGAATATTTCGATTCGACTATCCTACCACTTGACTTCACAGATCTTGTGGCCAACATCGCCAATCGCGAGCAATGGGAGAAGAACGCTGTATCGGTATTCTCGCAGGCGCTTGCCCATCCTCATGGTATTCGAGGCATTTTCGAGGCCTCCACGCAAGAGTTCCTATGGCGCCTGCTCCCTCCTGGAATCGAGCAGATAGTATCCTCCGATGTCATTGATCAGATACTGTGCGATGCGAAGACAGTCCCAGCTCGGACATTCACAGCTGAAGAGAAAGCCAACATCCTGCCGACTCTGTTTGCGGCGCCAGCTTTGCTGGAATGTCTGCCTTCTGCCAGTCCCGCCAAGCTTGCAGGTCCCCTAGGAATGGCCGTTGTGCGGATACAGAGAAGTCTGCTTGGCTTCAACAGCCCTGAAGATGTTAAGGGAGCAGGATGTGCCGGTTTGGATGATGTGCGAGAGGCTCGGGATGGTTTAGTAAGCAGGGATTCTGAAACCGGCCATATGGTGTATGCTGATCCCTTCGCCTTTAGTGGGAGCTTGCATGCAAGGTGTCTGAGCAGGGCGACGAGACTAGCCTTGAATCGCTCAAGTCCTACAAGCCCAAAGCTTTGGCTCTCCCTGCTTTAATATACTTGCTGAATAGCCAGCCCAGTATGTGCATTTCCTATGCAATCAATTCAGTCGCTGATACCTACTCTCACTCAGCACTAAACCTACCTGTCATTCTCGGCTTGCAGCTTGGCATCAATCTGATGCTGAACGAACCCTTGCGTCGAGTGGATTGGGCTTCAAACCAAGAGTGGATTGAGCGTATGCGTCAGATCACAGATGTAAGCCGATACTGGCTTGTGGACGGCATCAAGATCGGAGGGGAAGGCACGAATACGAGGGGTTGGGAGGGATCCGGGGACTGGAATGAGAATGTTTGGCTTGGCTATCTCATTGCGAAGGAGTTCATCAGTAACGCATAAGAAGACGGAGTGTATCATTGAAGTTCACAAAAAAATGTGCAGTATGAGCTCGTAGTTGAGTGCAAGGAGTATATTTATCAACAACTTATAGTACCATTTACAAGTAGCAAGGGAACTTTACTACCGTACCTCCAAAATACCGCTTTCGGCTCGTGCCAAGATGATGTGAGCGGTCTTGCGGGTGAGCTTATAGCAGAGATGCAGACTCTTTACTAGTCCTACGACCACGAAGACAACAAGAACAGCCGTTCCCAAAGGTGAGGGATTACCCCTGCCATCTCGACCGGCGCGAAATGAGCGGAACAGTCCATTTCGAAGGGGATGTAACGGCCTGCGACAGAGGTGAGTCTTATTTCAGTCTGTCGTGCGTCCGACTTACCACAAAGGAAGCGTTAACAGTAGCCAAAGAAAGCTACCGATCCCAGTCATTGAAATTCCGAGAATGAAGTGACTAAGCGTCTGCTTGACAGCCTTGATGACCGACTTGCGCGGTCGGACTCGCTCTCTGACTATCCTATAAGACGAGCCGGTACCCGCTGTATCTTCTAGCACCTTCCGCTTGAATCTGGAAGACTTCGGCTCCGTCCGAGCGATATCTTGTGCTACTTTCGAAGCATACTCTACAGCTTGGCCGACAGCATCGAGAGGTAGGTAGGATTCTCGATATGGCCATGTAGTGTATGGATCAGGAGGTCCGCTGAAGAACATAGTGGATACGAATGAATCCGAGTTGCCTTGCTTCAAGAGCCAGTTGCCTATGAAGCCATTCAGAAAGACGAGGACCATGAAGAAGGATAGAGTCAATGATGCGAGGGCGTCTTCAATGATGACAGGTCAGTATGGTGCCGGATGCCGGTGAATCCAGCTTCGCTTACATCGATTCTCAGCGAGACCTGCAATCCTGGCGCGCTTGATTCGGTATCGATAATGACATTGATCGCATTCGAAGAACGACTTGCTGCTTCTTGCTGTGTTGCGCCAGCGGTTCAAGCAAGCTACGTGGACTTTGGCTACCGTCCCTCGACACAGACAAGGCGATATGAGCTTCTACAAGAGACGCATCAGCTATTACTGCCTTGCGAGCTTCGTCGCACTAACTCCCAAGTCCTCCTCGTCAGCGCCCGAGAAGCAGATCCGGCAGATAGGCTCGTCGACGTCCGGCGTTGATGGCTTATCTGCTGGCTCTGGCTTCGAAGGTGCTGGCAATTCTTCATGATCATCTTCCGGGATAGACGCAAAGGTGTCGGGCTCAAGATCCTCCCAGTCATCCATTTGGAATGAGCAATACAGATGACGCCGGACATGCAGACTCACGAACGAACGACGCCTGTCTTCTGCTGACTTTGAAGAGGATGATTCATCTCCTTCACTAAAGAGTGCTGGAATTTCAATAGCTGCAATAAAGTTGGCGCCTCCCTGGCACCATCTTCTGCTCCGATTTCGGATTACTGTAGTCCATGAGATCGCGATGAGCTGGCCTCTACTTCTTCATGGAGGAAGTGTCGTCCAACTCAGAGTCTTGCCTGCAGCTCGTCCAGGCGACAAAACCCCACAAGACTTTACGGTCATAATGTCCATATTCGTTTGTTCAGCTTCGCTTGCTGTCATCAACGCTTGCGAGGTGAGCACTACTAGCACTCTGCCGTAGCATCAAGTGGCTGCTGCGCAAGTGCACTTCCTCGGCTTTATACGTTGCTCAGATAGTCTGATCGTCAGACGGAAGAAGCCTCAGCCACCTACGAACCTCTCAGCTGCCGAGCATTTTCGTCCTGAAGTCTGGTCTCCGGCCAACCAAGCGTATCTTTAAGCTTTTGGACTCCGCTCTGAGGCGTCAAAGGTAAAGCCTTTGCTTGTTGGCGACAAAGGTAGGGTAATCACACAAAAGCTGTAACAGAGCAAAGCTGCTCTCTTGCTTCTGCATCATCTTGAAATCAACTCAGTCAAGACCCCTCTCCAACGTCTTTCGGCTTTGTCTTCAACCGCTGGTTATCTCTATCAATAAGATATATCACCTTCAAAGCCAAGAACCCATGCCCAACTGCTGGCACACCGCTCAAAATGAGGCTGTTACGTCTACTTACAGGAGCGAGAACACGATCTATGTAACCGTCAGATGTATCTGCGGACGCGTAAGGACAAGGCCGGCAACATCGGCGGAGAAATGCGCAGCAGGCTTCCACCGCATGACTTCTATGACTAGTGACCGAGCATATCAGCTCTGTAACCGCTGTGGAACTCAAGTCCCTGTGTTCACATAGGACTTCAGACCCAATTTTTCCTCTCCATAGCGTAAACCATCCCACTCCTCCATCTATCCTCTTGATGTACTTCCTTGCACAAACGTCCTTTGGGTCCCTCTCCTTTCAGTGTACTCATGTCGCTTCCTACCTGCTTGACTACTACGTTCCGCAGCATCTCTCGGTCCCTCAGGATCGGACGCGGCTTATGGGCGGCATCACTTCAAGTGCAGCAGATGTGGAGACACGTGTTTCTACATACCTCGATAATGCGCGCAGGAGCAGCTCGACTACGGACACAGCGGACAAGCTCGTTCATGAGTATTGCGCACGGTGGGACATACAGGCCAGTTGTAACGACACTTGATTTGTACTGATACTTTTAAACATCTCACTGTAGTCACACTGCTAAGGTACACTTGATAGCTGCGCAATGCGTTTAACGATGTCGTTGAGAAGATCTTGATCAAAGGACTTGCCTGGCTCTCTACCTCCGCCTCTCGTAATCGCGATCCCTCGAATCCTCTCTATCCCTTCTGCCAGATCGACGGTCATCTGGCGAGTAGCTCCGTCTAGTCCTTGATCTCCCTTGATCGCGCGCTCGCGTTCGGTCTTCTAGCTCTCCAGGAGGAGTACGTCTTGGAGGTCTCCTCTCCTCATCGTCCGAATAATCGTCCCTCCGTCTTTCCTGCCGTCTTCGATCAGGGCTTCTAGATCTGTCCCTACTCCTGTCCCGGCCTTCGCGCGAAAGTCCATTTTCCCTCTTTCCCTTTTCAGCTTTCCTCGCTCGTCTCTCCTCCTTCCTTTTTCTCCTCTCCTCTTTATCCTCTTTCGTCCGAGCTGACTTGTCGCCTTTCTTGCGCTTCTTCTTGCTTGTATGCGTACCGTTGGCTATTGCGAGTGCACGATCTTCTTTCCGCTGTTGTATTAGATAGGCAGCCATAGGATCGTCTGGATCGATGCCGTCGAATAGATCTTCGTCGTCTTCTGAGGGTCCAGAATCAGAATCACCATCTGCGTCTACGAACACCATGAGCATGACTACATTGTAAAGCAGAATGTAGACGAAACTCACTCATGAAAAGCTCCGGCCTAGCGTTCATCTTCTCCATATCAGCCTCCTTCATTTTCCCATCTTCTCCCTTTTCGAGCTGTTTGTATTTATCGACATGGTCGACTCTGAGTGTTCTATCGAGGACTTTTGCTCCATTGAGGTTATCCACAGCCAGGATCGTAGATTTCTGATCTTCGTACATGAGAAAGCCGAATCCTCGTGTTTTGCCCGTCTGCTTGTCGCGAGGCAGGTTGATGTCGACGGGTTCGCCGTATTGAGAGAAGATGGTGATCACATCGCCTTCAGTCAGCTGGGGAGCCAGGCCTACAAATTAACAATACGACCCAAAGTCAGGATTGGTCGCTTTTGGGCTGGGAAAGTCGCTGGAAGAGCATGGAGAATGCTCGCACCTCCCACGAAGATGTAGGCGCTGTCCTTGTACTGGTCATGCCAGGATCCGCCTTGTTCACCGCTGACGGCGCGAGCCAGCTCTTGCTTGTTGATCCGCTCAATTTCACGGACGACGCTGCGTGCAGGTGCATCAGCTAAATTACCATCAGAATCAGAACCAGCAATGTTCTCACTTCATTGCGCAAGATTCGAGATGTCGGCGAGAATGAGAAGAGTGCGTCAGATTCAGGACACGAGTAAGTCCAAAGCATTGCAATTGAGGTTTATACTAGCACAGTGATATTCTAAGGAACGACGAAAGGAAACCAAGCTTTGCTACAGAAAGATTAACTGCTGAGGTAAGATCTAAAAAGGGGTAACTCGCAAATCTACCAGAAAGATGAGTCTAGAGAAGCAATGCATAGAGATAGATGGAATAGTGCTACTTGTATAGTTTGCGGACTGACTTGAAAAGCGAGTGTGGTTTGCTGGATAGTGCCTTGAGTAGAATAGATTACGATGTGCAGAAAGCTGCGGGCTGTCCCATCCTTGAACTCGAATAGAGACATGTGAAGCGGGTATAATGCGGTAGACATCGTGCAAGATAACTTCGTATATGCATAGAGCGGTAGCCAGCTGAATATTGGCTGAATAGTGGTTTGAGTAGTGATAGTAGGAGAGAGAACAGTGGATGGTGATATTGGACTGTTGAAGCTGAACTATGTCTTTAAATAGTGCATGTAAGCAAGTCGCTGCCGTGTACTCGCTGAAAATGGTGTGTCAGAGGGCGAAGCCATTATTTCGCTGCCTTTTCATCTGCAGCATCACCATCTTGGTCTTCTTCAGCAGCCTCGTCGAAGCTAAAGACGCTCGCGTACGTCTGGCTTCTTCTGCCTGCTGCATTTTGATGATGATGATGAATTCTCGACGCGCCGTGACTAGCTCTTCTGCCCGCTCCTGCTAAAGACACAGTAGGGCTCGCCGATCTCGCAGCAGTGTCTGATGAAGGAGGAGGAAGAGGAATAGCTGAAGGAGAACTAGTTGTGGGGAATAGGTGAGGAGGTCGAGCTAGGGAATTGCTTAAGCGTCTTTCTGTGAATTGAATAGGAGAGCTGCGAGGAGAAGTGAGAGGAGGGGTGCCCCATGCTGGAGGTGCTTCCCAAGCTATATACTTCATGTTTTCATCGATTGAAGAAGCGATAGATTCTCGAGGTCTGTTGACATGCTCTTCTTCTTCCTCCTCCTCCTCCTCCTCGTCATCGTCCTCGCGTTTCTTCTCCTCTCCGATGGTGCTGTAATCCTGGCCGTGCGAGACGTGTCCTATGCCTAATCCGAAACTTCCAGTAGAGCGGCGGTCCAAAGAAGGTCTCTTGGGATGAGGAGGATGCACCAAAGTCGTCGGGGAGATCTCTATCTCATCCACCTCGCTTCCTCTTTGATGTTCTCGCATAGTGTAATTACTCGGATTGGCGGTAGATATATCGAGTCTGGCCAGTGTACGCTGCTGGTTCTGCGGGAGTCTCGGAGAGAGCAGTGTATAAGATGACAGTTCGTGCGTCTCTACGATCTGCGCAGCTAGTGTCTTCTCGCTCGCTTGTGACGCCTTGAAGACTGGTGTATTCACACCATTGGAGGAAGGAGAAGGAGATGAAGTAGCTGCTAGAGTGTATTTCTTCCAAAAAGGTTTCGATCTGGCGCGAGGGGTCCCCTCATCTTCTGCGTCGTTGTGATTTCTCTTATCATCGCCAAGTCCAGGAAGGTTCACGATCTTTTCATTGATACTGGTTCTGCCTGACCCGGCCAGAGTAGCTGAAAACGACGATCTTTTCCTTCCGTGAACTTTCTCGATATCTCCAGCTGTTCCACCTCTTCCATCGCTATTCCAAAACAGCGCACTATCGACGCTATTATCCCTTAGCGTCAGAGCAGTAGGGCTGAATTGCGGAGGCGTGATTGGCGTGTCGTCTTTGAGTATTCTAGAAGGAGAGGAAGTGGAAGACGTAATAAAGCGCGCAGAATGCACTTGTGCCGCTAGTGTAGGCTTCTGAGTCATTATTCGCGAATGCATAGAGAAGACTATGCGGG
Organism: Erythrobasidium hasegawianum; assembly: GCA_001972285.1. Taxonomy (NCBI): domain Eukaryota; kingdom Fungi; phylum Basidiomycota; class Cystobasidiomycetes; order Erythrobasidiales; family Erythrobasidiaceae; genus Erythrobasidium; species Erythrobasidium hasegawianum. The sequence continues at coordinate 1,425,894 of BCII01000004.1, read as the reverse complement.
AGAGGAAGAGTTGGGTAAAGACTGCCGCTGGGAGCTGGTTGACCTGTCGTAGCAGAGAGAAATCTCGCCATTAGGCTCTATGTCCTGTAGAAGGGACGAGATGCAGGCGATTTAGGCTTACCAGCTTGAACGGCCACTCTCTCGGCCCAGCAAGCACGAGTATCAAATTTGAGAAGTTGATCAAGCAGATGGCCAATGTATATAGTATATGATCTCTCTGCACTACTTCCATGATGGATGTGATGCCAGCGGCTTTTGTGATTCGGATGTGGGAGATGGACTTGTAGAGCGTCATTGCGAGGATAGTGTGGTGTAGCAGTGTTGGGGAGATGAATACTAGGGAATAGAGAGGAGTGGTGGGTATAAGCAGACAGGTAGAGATGCCGGGACTTGAGAGATAAAGGCGGTAGGCTGTATCGGAAAGTCAGCAAAGATCTAAGGAACGCGGGTTTTTTGAACGAGCGAGCTGCTTACATGTAACGAGATGGTTGGCAGACATCTGCACTGCAAAGTCGGCGATCGACAGCGCTAGCATAGTCACTAGCACGCGCTGGCTTCTGTCGTACAGCGAGTGCATTCTAAACAACAGAAAACACGCGTCAATTGCGCTTCGGATAGCACAGTAGTATACACACCTAGTGACCATGACTGAGTGGGAAGCGAGGGAGAGGACTGTGTAGGCGTATGGATAGTATCTGGTCCAGTTGCATACGATGGGATGGTGGGTCGCGGACGCCCAGGACGCGACTACGAAGGTGGACCATGCCAGTGTGAGGTATCTCGATACGAGGAATAGGTTTGTGAGAGAAGCGGCGCGTCTTGCAGCTGTCCTTTCCCTCTGCGCGCTGCTCTCCCTCCATCTGAGGACGAGTGGGATTTCCTGCGGGAGATGAGCGAGCCAGTCCCAGATCTGGACAAAGTAGGCGGTCTATCATCATTACACTGTTCATCAGTATATCTTGTGCTGATTCCCTGTCGTTCGCGCGCCAACTCACTGCGGTCAGGAGGGTGTAGATTTTTTGGACCTCGAAGACGGCGTCTGGACTGGTGTACCCAGCGATGGCAGCAGATTGCATCGTGCTGTACCGATACCTTCCAATCTGCCAGAATCTAACAGATCCCCGTCGTGTTTTGTCTCGATGTCCAGCAGCTCTCCCTCCCTCAGCACGGGCCGTCCCTTGGGGTGCTGACTTTGGCGGGCAAGTTTGGGCGCCGACGTTGACTCCTTCGCAGTAGAATCTTGAATGTGATGATGTGTTGTGTACTGTACTGTATCTATCTTGTTGTACGCTCTGCTCTTTCTGCAGAATCGCCAATCCAGGCACAGCGCTGCTTATGTCAGCTGACAGATAGGGGGAAAATGACAGCTCTAATTAGAGGAGAGGGGGGGAGGGAGGAGCAGAAGAATGGAAGAGAACACAAGGGATCATCATCGCATATTCACATCAATCATGATTCCCTTCCTTCCAGTAGCTCCCAAGAACCGAGCAGCGGATGGATAATCTCGCATTTGCAACTGCGCCAGCTTAGACACTACCACATCGTGGGTGTTTGCCCTGTATAGATATCAACAATTCACTTCTGCAACTTGGTGCATGTGTCCAGTGAGAGTGACCCCAGCGTGGCCGGAAATGGCAGAAAAGTCATAAGTTCTTCCACGCGAGAGGTAGACAGGACGCAGCAACCGTAGAAGAAGTGGCAGCACAACAGACGTCACTTGTAGGACGCTCTTCTTCGGGTCCCCAGACGAGTGTCGAGCAAAGTGCATCGGAAAAAGCAAGAAGCAGACATTCAGTCGACTGTCGTTCATACATCATCGCAAGTCGAATTCAGTGGTGTCACCCTTGCTAAGTTCCGCATTCAAATTAGGACACATCTTTGCATTTTAGCCAGCTCAGCTTGTAAACTGCCTTCATTGATCTTCTACGTCTAGCGATACAGACTTTCTAAGTGTCTCCCGTTATGACTTAGTCTTCGAATCCATCGTATTCAAATGGTTCCGGCATATCAGCGATCGGGCCCGAGTTATCTACCATAGGCTGGGAGGCCGCTCCTGCACCCGCACCAGCACCAGCAGTATTCATAGCATCCATAGTCTGTCCATCGTCATCACCACCCGTCGCAGCGAGCTGGAGTGCTTTCGTAGCTTGTTCCTCCACAAGCTCGACATTCTCATTCGGGTGCTGGTCTTTCAGAACTAAGATCCCCCCGCCTGCTCCTGAGTTTGCCGAGTCCACGATGGAAGAAAGTATTAATGCGGGTGAAGCAGAGCCTTTCGTAGGCTGTACTGTTGCTGCTGATGAGGAAGAGGAAGAGGAAAGTGGCCGGACGGGTGTATAGCGAGAAGAAGATGGGAATGACACATACGGTACTTGAGCAGGGACGACTCTTGACAAGTTTGGCAAGTTTTCAAAAGACGCTTCAGGTGCGGCTTCTTTCGTCTTCTTCTTCTTCTCGCCGTTGGCTTCCTCTTTATTACCCTCCCCATCAGCTTCCTTCATCTCTGCATCCTCCGCCACCTTGCTCGCTTCTGCTTGCTCACTATCTTCCTTCTTCTCATCAGTCTCCATGGCATCTGCATCTGCATCTCCGCCATCCGCAATAGCTTTCTCCTTCTCCTTCTCGCGCTGTCGAGCAGAAGCTTTCGCAGTCGTAGACAGAACGGCCGTCTTTACTTTCTCAATCTTGTCTTTCTCAGGAGCTTTCAATTCAGGAACATAGGCGAAGACCGAGGGCCGGACATTTGAAGTGAATTCGAATTTGGGCATCTGCGCGAAGAAAGATCGATGGTCAGCGAAATGGCTAGAGGGCGATACGCATTGAAAAATTAGAAAAGAATCCACCTTCAGATCCTCGTTGACGCCGATGATAGCGGTAGGCGAGAAAGCCAGCACCGCACAATGTGCCATCGGGAACCAGTACCAGAACTGGGTGAAAAGCGCTAGACCAACCACAGCGGGCATGGACATATTTCCATTCCCCCTCATCAGGCTTATTGTGACGTTTCTTCCACCCGCATCGATGAGGCCCTGCGACAAGCTTGCACCAAACTTGGCCATGGGATCTTCGTGTTTATCACTTATGATCTTTTCAAACAATTTACGCGCATCGCCTGCTTTAGGGTTTAAGGTCGAGTTTTGTTGGATGAGAATCATGGATAGCGCAATGCAGGCTCCTTGCCGCACGAAATCGGTAGAGTCTTTAGTCAAGGGCTCGAGGATCTCAATGGCTTCTGGAAGACCCGTGCCGGCGCATGATATGCCGAGTGCGAGTGTTGCGCCATACCGCACGTGAGGGTTGTAAGACTCGCTCAGGAGCTGGACGACGCGGGGTACTTGGGAAGGAGAGCGGAAGAGAATGAAGCCCAGCGAAGTGACGGCTGCGCGGCGGACATCGTCGTTCACGTCGGAGACAGCGACGTGCAGTAGGCGGCGGATGGCAGAGTTGGCGCCTGTGCCAGCGTAGGCCATAGCGATTGTATGGATACCCCCGTAGCGTAGGAGAGGGTCCTGTCATTTACAATGCATCAGCTTATAGCCCTCTTCCAACGTGGAAAAGGAAAAGAGTAAGAGTTGCGCCCACCTTATCAGCCATGAGCGTATCGATACACGCATCGGCCTCTTCCTGCTTTCCATACATGAGCAGACTGATTCCGACAGCCAAGCCGCGAATAATCTTTTCGTGCTGCGTCTCATGCGCGTATTGGAGCATCTCGTCGAGCGCTTTCTGAGATCCGGTCCCCAGCATCACGAGACCCATCGCGTACCCGGCAGCTTCGCCTGCTACGGCGCTGTCATGGAAGAGCGTGTCGCGGAGTTCGTCGTAGATATCTGTAAGATCAGAAACAAGTCAGCAAGGCATTGAAATGTGAGTAAGCGGGACCACGGCTGGCGCACCCTCGTTGCCTGTAGCCATAGCAGCTACCCCTAAACCCAAAGCAGCACCATGCTGCACTACTTCTCCACCTTCTGCTTTAAGTGAAGTTCTCAAGAACTCCAACGCCTCTCTAGCTTTTCCCCCCGCAGCTGCATTATTAGCATGCACCAGTCCCAGGGCGTACAGTGCACCTCCTTCGCTGTAAACACTTGCACCGGGTCCACCTCCGCCTCCTCCTGCATTCGGTAGATACGGCTGAAGCAGACTCATGCCATACTCCAAGTTTCCGCGATGGATGACTCCTAATCCAGCCGTGGCAGAGAATTTACTCCAGTTGCTCGCTTTCGCTAGCCAGTCCAAGTTGTCTCGTAAGAACTTGTCAGAACATGTACCAGCGTTCACGAAGGCATTGTTGAATGTGATTGCGGAGTGGTAGATCGAGTTTCGGGCTTCGAGAGATTCTTTCGATTTCGTGAGGATTTGTAAGTCTGTCTTGGCGTGCGAGTAGAGGAATTCTAAATGCAGTTTTACAGTTTCTCGGCCTGTGAGGATGGATTGCACTTTGCTGAGCACGTCGGGAGAGATTTCGGAGGTACCGTTTGAGACGGAAGCAGCTGCGGCTGTATCGTCCGTCTCCATAGCTTCAGCACCACCGCTCGCTGAGGCGATAGTAGCAGCACCACCTAAGCTTTGGCTGACGACGCCTAGGAACTCCTGACTGGCTGTGTCGGCAAGGTCGAAAGCTATCTGGTAGCCTTTGAGAACGGCATCTTTGTCGGTCGTTGTGGAGGAGGAGAGGAGGTTCTTGAGTAGCTCGGCTGCGAGAAGGGGATCGTTGAGATGAACGAAGCATTGGACTTGGCTGAAATGGTCGGGTTCGGGAAGGGAAGAGTAGAGGGAAACGAGCTGGCGTAGGACCTAACAAGATGAATAGTAAGTCAGTGGACAGTTGTACCAGCCGGATAAAGCTCCACACACCTTGTTCCTGAAGTCGAGCTTGAGGACGATCGACATGACCACCTCTAGGACGTAGCTGAGCAGACTTGCGTCCTTTGTTTCGCTGAATATACGTTCTATGACGTCCAATCTCCTTGCGTCCAGGGCTATCCCGAGTGCCTGCCTGTATTCTCTATCCTTCATGCACCTCGCAAACATCTGCTCTACGATGGACTGCATCTTGTCTAGATCTTCTGCAGATACAGCGTCCACGTGTGTAGTCGCAGCTTTGCCTGATGTCGATGCGGCGTCTTCCTGAGCCGCCCGCGAGTCTACATACTTGTCGATGCAGGTAGCGATAATGGTCTCGTAGTAGTCGAAGGAAGCAGGGTCGCTCTGGGCGGTTTCGACATCAAACAGAGGTCCAGCAGCGAGTGCGAAAGTGAGAGCATCGTCCAGAGATTGCAGGTGGTAGTAGACCTTGCTTGCGACGAGGGCCGCGAGCTGCCTCGTTTCCTTTGGTAAGTCAGCGTTTTCGTACACTTGCTCGATGGCGCTGATGCTCTCTGATATCTCTGTCCAAAAGGTGTTGACGAGCGAGCTGTTGAGCTGGGAAAGCGCATACTCGAGCAACGTCGGGTCGTCCTCGCTGAGCAGGGCCAGGATCCCGGCTGGCGACATCGATGGACGAGATCAGCTTGCGAATATACATCGTCCTTGTGCTACAGCTCACCTGCTGATGATACTGCCATAATATTCGGCTGGTTGGTTGGTGAAGATGCAACGAGCAGGCAGTTACGCGTCATCTTCGTACCTACTACTCGAGACTCGGACAAGAAAGCTGATACTGACAATGCATGATACTGATGATGAGATTGCTATGGGTGACCTGCTAACTGTCCCATCATCCAAAGCTCCCTTCTCTCTCCCCCTTCTCTCGCCTTGCTTTCTCGCATCTTCCGCTGTAACTCGCTCTCCGAACCAATCTCGCTGCTCCTCCACTTAGTGAGGCACACCGTCCTGCTAGGCGTCATCATTCCTCCAGCTCTGTGCAGGTTTACTAAGCGTTTGACGCCCAATCTTCCAATCTCCATTGTCATGGAAGTGGAAGATCTAGCTGCACGAGTACATAGCGCCCTTGGTATTGCGAATGCTTCTTGTCTTTCTTCTCATCTCATTCTACTTATCCTAATATTCATTCCTGACCACCCTTCCTCATTCAATCCCACTACCTACTACCATTTTATGCATGCTCTTAAAGACCTTGACCATTCTCATTGACATGAAATAAGTCCTGGAGCAGCCACTAGTGCTTCAAGCTCAGGTAGGCAAAGATTGTGCTCCAACCACGCCAGATCATCTTCTTCTGCTATAAGTCGTCGATGGCAGCTGGTCAATCTGGCTACGTGCCACCAATCTACTACTATATTTACAACGCTCGCATCATGCTGCAAGGCTCTGTCATTTCTGCCCTCCAACGGTAGACGCCTACCTAAACTTCCTATTGAATTTGGCACACATTCAGGGAATTTGTATCTGTGTCGGAGATTCACTTGTCAATCTCGCAATGTCAAACCTCGATAGACCTGTCTATCAAAAGAAGCCTGCCGCTGAACTTGGACGGGACGAGGAGGACGAAGTATGTGTGAAAGTCGAGACGCACATGAAGACATCACCGAGCAGACTTGACATCATCAGCAATGGGAAGGTCAGTCATCAAATCACGACAAGCACAGTGCCTTTTACCAATGCCTCCCAGGCCTACCGCTGCCTCACTCGAGAAGACCATAAGAGCATTATCAAGAAGCTCAAGAAGAGTTACGAGAAGTACCCAAACGACAAACGTTTGGGTGACACCCTACTTTGGGAACAGGAATCGCTCGAGAGGGTTTATCATGGAGTCATGGATCATGCTCTTCGATGGATGCGAGAGCGTCACCGTCCTGTTGGCGACACTACCTTCTTCTTGGTTCTTGGTAAACAGCAGGAATGGAATCATCTGGATAAAAGTGCCGCCAAAGCTGCAGTGGACGCGGTCCCGGCAAGTCCTTAAGGACTGTTCCAGCTTGAAGCCCAGAAGAAAAGATATCTGAAGCAGGAGAAACTGAGTAGCATCTCCACTGAAGGATCCATCGACTATTATTGTAAGTCAGCTCGTTCGGTACGGAGTAGTAAGCCGTCCGTTCCTTCGGCGCGCTCGTACCAGCAGTGGCATTGCAAGAGACTGATTCATCTTATCTCTAGTCCTATTTGTAAACCAGCGAATCTATGTCCTGTTACGCAGGGACTTGCACAAGCTTCTAGCCAGAGTCCTAGACCATCGAGACCAGGATGGCGTCAGTTTGGCGTACAATACTACAACATAGTCGTGTGTACACTGATGCACGCGCTTCTACAGGCAAAGGCGAAGCGCTGTCTCCCACGCGGAATACCATCAAGTCACAATCATCCGAAAAGCTGCCTTCGCCTACCACCTGCCCCTCGAGGCGAAAGATCGCATCTTACAAGGGCAGCATCGCACTCGGCGAACAAACTGGATTCCAAATCAATGTGGTGGACATTCCGAGAGCTTAAGAAAGGCTAGCTTCATCAACTTCGTTTGCATGGTTAGCCATGGAAACGCCGTCTATGTGATACTAGACGAAGATCAAGTAGTACCGTATGATTCTCACACCCATCCTCCTTAGAAGATCAGGACTGGCCCGCTCTTCCTGCTAACCGCTCCAATAGCACAAAAGGGAAGCGAACAAGAAAGTCCATAAATTCAAGGACCCCGCAGCCGACAGCCAGAAGCTCATCAACATAGCCGCTCAGCTCTTTGATGAGTGCGTAGTACTCTTCGTGGACTTCGATGCCACATCGGAGTTCTTGGAGAAATTCCACGTGTGAGCCCAGGTAGCTTGTAAGTCTTGACGCAACTGGCCGATGTGCGTCCAGTGAGTCGATGTTGTTCTTACAGCTGTCAAATGCGGCGTTCAGCCTTATCCCGTCCGGGCTCTCGTCGCTTGTCGCGAGATTCTACCAGGTCTCACAGTCGGGTAAAATGGAAGACTTTGTCCTCGACTATGTGAAGATGGGAAGCGATTTCGAGAAGATGGCTGGGAGACCTTCCTCTCCTCAAGGAATGTTCACAGCCTATGATACATCGAAGGCATCCACGCACTGGCGGAGGTGAGGAGCTTCGTGCCTGCCTGACCTCACACTAACACTCGAGTGTGGACTTACAGAATCTCCAGGTAGACGAAGAAGACGTCTACACAAAGCTCAAGTCACTCGTGCCTGAAGACGGACAGGTGGAGAGACTGTCTCTGGACAAGCCAGACCCGACAGCAAAACTATATTTCGATATGCTATGTGGGTGGCGTTCCTTGCCTCCGACTGATACGTACCTACTGACTTCGCTTCCAGTCCTGATCGTCTGCCAAAAGACTACCCTCCGAATCGACGATAATATGGCAAAGTCTAATGCCAAGTTGTACCAGACTTCACAACGAGCTCTCATGAGAACTTTGGGTGTACCTTCACATGTCATTGAAGGGCGCCGATCGGATTATGAGGGGAATGGAGTGGCTACAGCTGTAAGCGAATAAACCTATGTCGAATAGGAATTGTGCTGATCTTCTCGTGCAGATGTCAGAACATTTGGCTACAATTCTTCACGGCGGTAGCCAAGATCTTCGAGGCACCATGCCGTAGCCTCTTGCTGCTGTTTTATGGTACGTAGGTCGCCTCATGTTCCTTGGCATCACTTCGCATGCTGAAATTGCGTATGACTTGTTCTGCACGAGTGTACAATCCAGTGGAAGATCTTCACAGGTCTATAAGGATGGCCGAGCAGGAGGTTGTAGGCATATATTGATGAAGGTGATGGCAGGTGGTTTCCTCAAGGCAGGTCAGAGGTGCATCATTTGATAATATTAGTTGCATCCCGAATGTACTTCTTCGTAGGGATTGCCCGATCTGCGACCGAGGCGGGACGGGTTCTTGCTAACGACGCTGCAAGTCGCGATGATTGGCAATGTTTTGATGTGGACATCCTGACGAGTCGTCGCGGACAGACCGAACGAAGAAGTTGCGGATACCCTCTCAGCGGGCGACAGCAAGCTGCTTGCGAAGGCTATGATCAGTGTTTCCCTAAGAAGCGGTGGCCGTACTCTAATGCATTAGCACTCCTCCTGCTTCTTGTGAGAGGTCGGAGAGGTGCGATTTCGAATATCTCTAGGAACGTCATGTACCAGGCCGTTATCGTAGTGAACAGTCGTGTAATACCCAGAATACGTACAATACATACAAGTGTCGGCATATAGATATGCCCGTAAGCTACTGATCGTCGGCTAGTATGACATTGTTCTGGTAGGGCTCGATTCTTACATGGCCTGTCACGCCGATGAGAAGCATAGCGCCGTCGTCACTAGCCCGGCTCTTGACAGAAGAGCTCGGCGACCAGTCTTTCGACGTGTGCGTCTCTGTGGCGATTTCAATTGCTTTGCAGCGGAGCATTCCAGGCTGATCAGGATCTGGAAACGCCGGTAGCTTAAAGGAGTGTGATGTTGCCGTGCGAAGTCGGGACATGACCTCGTGACATTCTCTTAGAGCTGCGAAGGTAAGGCAGAAAATTAGTTCTTAACATAAGCTTTAGGAGCCATATGACGGGCGGCGGGACTGACTTATCTCATAATAACTTCCAGCCTTACCTACTTGAAGAGTGACTCTGGTCACTGCTCTCCAATCTTCTCTCCAGCTTTCAGGTACCACTATTCCCAGTCTTCCACCAGCAAAATGGTCCTCTTGCACATATCCGCCCTCGCCAATTTCGACCCAACGGGCCTGACCATCTTCGTCCATAACGACGACTCCATCGTCGTCTGTGTCCTGGACCCTTTCCCGCTCATAGCCAGGGACACTGAGACCCGCTGGCGAGTTGCCAGGACGGCAGAAAAAGCCGTAACAATGTGCCAGTTCATGCATCAATGTGGATGCCAATACTACGTATAGTCTTGCTGCGGTATTGTCCCCTGCTCTTTCGAGCAACTCGAAGGCTCGGCTTAATTTATAATTGATTCTGATCAGGCTGTTTTCGCCTGGAGCTGGTCGAATCGTCCCACCATAGCTGCTGGAGCTCTCGCCTCTGGTGAAGAGCAAGCTAGGTAGGTTATTCGTCAAGAAGTCATCAAAGTGGGCAGCGAATGCTTGTGCCTCTGACGATCCAGCAGGAGGAGGGTTTACCGAGTGGGAACCGGCATAGATTGGATAATAGCTATTGCGTACATGTGGATCGATCCGCAGTGCTCTTGCCATTGTTTGAGAAATTTGGGTATTGCGACGGGCTCGTCGAAGAAGGCATCTACAGTTTCACAGGCCTCGTAGGAGAAGATGATGGGAGGAGGCCTGAAGAGGCGAGATACGCTTGGATGTGCGAAAATGAGCGGGATAACGAGCAGAGGTATAGCTTGCACTAGATCCATGTCTTGTCATGTAATGTATCGTAGAGTACCGGTACTGTATTGTAAAGTGTCAAGTACCGTACGTCAAATGGGTCAGTGACTCGCTCAGCAAACAGCCCAGCCCAGTCCAGTCCAGTCACTCAGTCAGTCTGGCCTGGGCTGGCCAATCCCCGCCCGGTCGTAGTCGGCTTTTTTTTGATTTCGTACGCATTCCGACTTGGACTAGTAGTGACTTTGCATCATGCTGGCTGCCAAACGTACATTCGCGCATGCACGACGGCCGCAGCGTCTGTTGGTGTTGGCAGCGGTACCGTCAGCTTCGACGAGCTGCAGCAAGAGCTTCAGCGGCTCAGCGAGGTCGAGCAAGAACATCACCGTCAACGTCAACGGCGTCGATACAGAAGTGCCGCAAGGATCCAGCATCATCCAGGCATGCGAACTGGCTGGCGCTACCATCCCCCGATTCTGGTGAATTGTCCTGGAAAGCCAGCCGTCGAGGGTGGCCAACTGACTTCGTCCGTTTCGCTGCAATCTCACAGCTACCATGACCGTTTGGCGATAGCAGGAAACTGCAGAATGTGTCTAGTAGAGGTAGGCTCGCTGCTCGCCGTTCTTGCGCGAAGAGCGCCTGACTTTCCCATTTCCTTGATAGGTCTCACCAGGACCACCGAAGGTACAGCTCGAACAAGCAGCAGAAGCAGCAGATACACTACTTATCAATTTAAATAACAGCCTCAAGTTGCTTGTGCAATGCCTGCGATGCCTGGCCAGAAGATCAAGACGGAAACGCCGCTTGTGCATAAAGCTAGAGAGGGCGTGATGGGTACGTGTACTAAGCGCATCAGAGCATCTACGTGAAGCTAATCAATGGCGTGTCCTTGCGCAGAGTTCCTTCTTGTACGTGCAGCAACAGTCAACCCGTCTAGTGGCTAACCTTGCGACGTTCCCCCTGCAGGCTAATCACCCATTGTAAGCTTCTTCATATGGCATAGCAGAGGTTACGCATCTGACTCTTCTGAGTAGGGACTGCCCGATCTGCGACCGTAAATATCGCCAATTCCTTGCCGCAAGCTTCAACGGCTGATTATATCGCTTGCCATGTCCATCTACCTTTTTGTCTGTTAGAGGGAGGTGAGTACTGTCTTTCATTATTGTGGCCGTTATTCGCATGCTTACCAGCTTCCCAGGACAATGCGATCTGCAAGACCAGTCTATGCGTTACGGAAGCGACAGAACACGATTCCACGAGATTACCGGCAAGCGAGCCGTAGAAGACAAGGACATGGGACCTCTCGTCAAGACCGTTATGACGCGATGCATCCACTGCACGCGGTGCATTCGCTTCGCAAACGAAGTCGCCGGCGTCGACGAGTTGGGAAGCACCGGCCGAGGAAACGAGATGCAGATTGGAACATACGTTCAGAAGGTCGTCAATTCGGAAATGTCTGGAAACATCATCGATCTCTGCCCTGTCGGAGCTCTTACGAGCAAGCCATACGCCTTCCAAGCCAGACCTTGGGAACTCAAGAAGACGGAAAGTATCGATGTCTTCGACGGTATCGGCAGCAACATTCGAATCGACTCTCGAGGAACACAAGTTTACCGCATCCAGCCCCGAGTGAACGACGATATCAACGAGGAGTGGCTGAACGACAAGAGCCGATTTGCATACGATGGCCTCAAATATCAACGTCTTACTACGCCTCTGATTCGCAAGGGAGATAGATTCATGCCTGCTTCATGGCCTGAAGCGTTGGATAGAATCGCTCAAGGTCTAGCAGAATCAGGTGCCCAAGGCAACGAGATCAAGGCGATTGCAGGATCTTTGGCAGATACTGAAGCGATGGTAGCATTGAAGGATCTCATTAACCGACTTGGATCAGACAATACTACCGTCGATACCGCTCTCGGCTCAGCTTCCGTCCCTCCTCCAAGCGGAGTCGACATTCGCTCAAACTACCTCTTCAACTCTACCATTCCTGGTGCAGAGACTTCCGATGCTCTTCTCCTAGTCGGCACCAATCCCAGGCACGAAGCTGCTATCTTGAATACTCGTCTACGAAAAGCATACCTCGCAAACGGACTCGACGTCGCGCTCGTCGGCGAGAACTTCAACTCTACTTTCGAATATGAGCACCTAGGAACGGATGTAGCTGCTCTCAAGAAGTTCTTCACAAGCGGAAAGGGAGCCTTTGCGGACAAGTTCAAGAACGCAAAGAGACCTATGATCATCGTCGGAAGCAGCGTATATGATCATGCAGATGGTGCGGAGGTGCTCAAGACCATTGCCGAGCACGTCACAAAGAACAAGGACCGCTTCTCGCATGCCGACTGGCAAGGATTTAACGTCTTACAAAGGGTGAGCTCGAGTCCTTTTGTTCTGCACTTCGTATATCGACTTATACATCTTTCTTCAGGCAATCTCACACTCCGCTGCCTACGATATTGGCTTCGTTCCTCCTCCTTCCGCCGCCTCCGTTACTCCCAAATTCATCTACCTCCTCAACGCCGACGACTTCCCCTCAGAAACGATTCCAAGAGATGCTTTTGTAGTTTACCAAGGTCATCACGGAGACGCAGGCGCTTCCTTCGCCGATGTCTGCTTACCTGGATCCGCTTACACCGAGAAAGCGTCGACTTACGTCAACACCGAGGGAAGAGTACAAGTATCGCGTACGGCAGTAGGACCTCCTGGTGCAAGTCGAGACGACTGGAAGATCATTCGTGCGCTCTCGGAGATAATGGGCGAGACGCTGCCGTATGACGACTTGTCAGGATTGAGGGATAGGATGTGGGAGGTCGCTCCTTCCCTCACTTCATACGACGTAGTGGATATTTCGAGTAACGCAAGAGTAGGACTTCAATATATGGCTACTGCTAAAACACAAAAGCCAGCGGGCGGTGCCACTGGAAGCCTCAAATCAGCTATCACATCTTTCTACCGAACAGACCCTATCTCGAGAGCATCCGTCACGATGGCTAAGTGCGAGTAAGTTCTGACATTCCTACGGACACCGAAAAGACCAATGCTAATAGATATTGACAGGGACGCATTCGTAAAGGGCAACTGGAATGAGCATGACGAAGAGCGGCCGTTGGCTTCTTTCGGATAGATGGTGACTTGAATCTGGCTAGACTATCATCCATCATGCATGTACTGTATTGTAGAAAATCTATCGGCTTGACACAGACAGGTGCCCGGGAAGAAGGCTTTTCGCCGGCCGAACATCTACGAAATATCTCGCTGACATCCGCTACGTATACAACGTCCGCTTAAGCCTCATGCTCAATGCCTCCCTCGCTGTCCTCATCGTCTGAGCTGTCAATGTATAACACGTTGTCGTCTAGGTCAGACTCCATCTCATCGATATCAGCCTCATTCTCGGTACCTGCACGAGCCGCCTGTCGAACATTTCTGTGAGATCTGACGTTGTCTCGCTCGCTCGCCGCCTGCTCCATACGACGACAGACCTCAGCGAACAGGTTTCGCTCCGCAGGCAGAAGGTCGCGCTGCAAATGACTTTGTCTGATCTTCTCTGCCTCTCCGATAACATACTCCTGCATCGCGATCTCCTCGGGCAAGCGGGCCTCTTCTGCCAGCACGCGTCTAGCCTCTGCTTGCAAGGCATCGGCCTTCTTCTGGCGTAGATAGTAGACAAACGCAGGTACATAGACATAGACTTGGAAGTAGATGCCGGCTTGGCGCTTCTTGAGGCCCATAATTCGGCGATCTTCGGTCAAGAAAGCGAGGTAGCCTCCACGCCAGTTCGCGAAGAATGAGATGAGTGTGTCGGGGAGGACGAACAGGCCATCGTAAGAAGTAAGCGAAAGGATGATCTCGTTATCATCCATGAAGCCGTTCGACGCGAAAAGATGCTGATGAGACTCGAAGTGTATGTCATTCTCGCCTTCGATGCCTACTATCTCTTCCAGATCAGGGACCGTCTTTGAATCTGCAGGACAGCCATCGAGAAGCACTCCGGTCCAGACGAGATCTTTGGCATCCATCTGAAGATCATCGGCAATTAGGGCATGGCGATATTGGCCAGCTGATAGATAGTTTCGAAGCATCTTGGCAGTCTTCGTACGCATAGCTGCTGCGTAAGCGATGATGATGATAGCGCCCACCAGAACCCAGCCTCCGCGCCGTGTTCGTCGCCAGATTAGATAGACGTGCCATTTCGCTTTTCGGAGCGATTCCTCCAGTTCTGGATATATGATGAGTGGAAGAGAATCGATGTCGAAAGTGGCCCAGGTGAGAGGCCAGAAGGAACCATCCACGCGGTTGTTCTGAACGTCCCACAAACTGTGGCGGCCCCGGGTAGCATGAGGGGCGGCGCACTTGCCTGCTACCAGTGAAGCGGCGTGCGACATGATCTCTAAAGCGCTGCCGAGAGCTACTCCTGCTCTGTCGTGCGCTGTGAATGCGGTGGTCCTGCCATATTTGACGAAGAGGTCTCTAACAGCCGCCGCTGGTAAGATGTTGCCGAGATTAGACAATGCAGTCCTGCGGTTCCTTGCGACGATGTCTGAAGGCTCGACTAAGTGCAAAAGAGCTGATGTGCACAATAGATAGAATTCCAGAAGATGACGGGTTGAAGCATCGCCATTTCCATCTATCAGAGCTTGCCAATCATCGAGGAGAGGGAAGACGGGGTGCGTATGATCCCAGAGGATGTAAAGAATTTGGTCTCCTTCTTTGCCAAAAGACCGCAAATCGCGTTCCTCGCCGCGTCTGACCAGAGGCGGTAACTTTACAGAGATACCCTCGTCATCTTCTGTTGATTCACGAAAGACCCAAAGATGAAACCAGGCCTTCAAGGTCTGAAGGGATCCCGTCTCTGTGTTCAATAACAAAACGTCCCAACCAGCACTTGCAGCTTCCCAGGCTTCTCGAGCAAGGGTGGACGACAGACGGTGATAATCGCTAATATGCCGAAAAAGGTTCTTCTTGCCGCCTGACGTGGAGTAGAGGCAGAGATGGCACCCTAGCCGAGGATGGGCATCGGGTCCAGAGCCGAGCGTGAATACGCCAGCCGTCAAGCCCACTCCTGCGAGGACGGGTAGGCGAAGAGTGGAATGAACGATGTTGGGGATCTGTACGGCTTGATCGACTTCGAGCTGCTCCGAAAAGACTTTGAATTTCGCCAAACGCCCACCGGCATTTGGATCGATCTAGGCATGCATGTATTAGCGCATATCTTAGCAGACGATGAAGGTGATTCGCTTACAATGCCGTCTCGCAAATCAGATATATTGATGGTCTTGTCCGCGTTTACGTCGCTAATGGCGGCACTGAACGTCAAGGCACCTAGATGCCTGATATGCTGGGCTAGAGTTGCAGCATCATCGACGCGAACTTGAGAAGAGCGAGGTCCGGGATAGTCTTCAAAGCTTGGGCACCTGGGGAAGTCGCGCAAGACCTCCAGCATCTGGACGAGATCTGGCTGAAATTCTTCGCATAGGGTAATGGCGTTCTCTATGCTCAAAGCTTGCGGGAAGAGGTACGTAATATCTGAGCTGGTTGCTGATCGCTTCGTGGTGTGGGTGTTGCCAGCAACCCATTCGGAATAAACGGCGGGCAGGATACTATCAGCTCCATAGGTGGTTCTGAGGTAGGGTCCAAGCTTTACACCAGCGCGATTACCGCTGTATTGGTCTCCCCAAATGACTTTGCAGAGAGTGAAGAGCGAGACTCTTCGATCGCTTTCTAAAGCAGCCAGCTATAACAGGAAAGAGATCAGATAAAAATTCATTTTCGCTCTCTCTGATCAACCACGTACATAATGCTGATCTTGCGCTTCTGCTTTGACTTCCAATACCGCCAAAGATCCTTTCCTCGTGACGTGGACACGCCAACCAGCCGGAGGGCCTCCAAAAGGCAGAACATCGTACTCTCTAAGCCCTCCTTCTGCGATAGCTTGCGCATTGTCGACAAATTCGGCGGTCTCGTAGGCCTCGATGGCTAGCCTCCAAGTGTCAGGAAGATCGTCCCAAAGCAAGACGCCTTCCCGAGTGACGAGCGTAGAAAGGCTGGCCCTGGCTTCGGCATGTTCCACTCCAATCGCGTCTGGTATCCAGTCTGCTTGTTTCCTCGCGTCAGTCAGACCGGACGCTCGAGCCATGTCGAGAAGATTCGGTGCAGGCATTTTCCCACTCGAACGATGAAATCGGAGCTGGACGAGCATACATCAACAAATTTGTTCATTGCTGCTGCTATAGTAAGACATACGTAGTAGGTCTTCCCTCCAATTTCGAACCCAGGATGAAGATCCACCATGTCTTTGATATGGTGCGTCCCCCTCGCCCCAGCGGGGGCGGTAACGCGGTGCAGAGTATAAGCTTGTGGAGCCGCCATGATAGCTATCGAAGGTGATGTAGCTGGCGCAGGAAAAATCAGTTCAGGGCCAAACAAGTCCAAAGGCCCGATCCAGCGCGTCGAAGAGAGCTTCACCTTGAGTCGCAGATGATGCAGAGCTGATTCTGTGCAGTACTGATAGCTTACTACTGAGAGCTGTAAGTCGTACGAAGCAGAAAGGCGATCTGAAAGCCTTCACTTTGGCTTTCATGCCTCTTCAGCTCAGACCCAATTCTTGCTCGGACAAACTCCGCAGATCGAGCCAAAACAATGTCAAACGTACAACAGACTACGTCAGACCAGGTCGCAAGCGCAGCGGGCGGTCACATTGCCCTCCTCTCGGCCAGACTCCCTCAGCTCTCAGCAGATCCCGAGAATCCTCATTCGTTCGACCGCGCTCTTAATATGCGTATCCCTACCATGGCAGATGCTAGCTGGCTTGCTCGCATGCGAATCAGACCCTTCACCGATCGACGAGGAGCCCAGCAGGCGCCCGAGACAGAAGCTGTCGCAGTTGATGATAATGGAGGCGAGGTGAGCAGCAGATAACGCTGAGATGTGTGTAGAACTCGTCTGACTAGTACAACTGCTAGATCCCAGCTGCTCTGGCTGTACAGGCTGGCGGAAACGACGTTGGAGCGGTCATCGCACCTCCGGAAGCCGGAGTCGTAGCAGAAGAGCAAGTCGTAGCAGGAGAGCAGGTCGTAGCGGCGGTAGCAGCTGCTCCTGTCCATGCAAACCCCGTCGAAGTGCGTATGCCAGCATCTCCGCACTTCACGACATTTGACTGATGCAATCTGGTTCAGGCTGCTCCTGTCGAGTCGTCTAGCAGTAGCAGTAACCGTAGAAGCTCAAGACTCAGTGCAAATGGCAACAAGCGAGCTGCGATTGTCATAGAAGATCCCGTTCGAACTCCTCGCAAAAACAGAAGACGCAGCGCTGCAGAAGTCGATGAAGAGTACAGAGAGGACGACGCCTTCTCTACCGTAGGATCACCCGTACGAGCAAGCGGCGTATCTGGCAATAGAGCTGCCTCTACCAGCAAGAAGCCTAAAAAGAACAAGAAGCAGAGAAAGTCAAACTAGATACAGACTCAGCATTGGCATTAGTTGTTGTACTTCGAAAGTCGTAGTACAATGTAGCCACATCCCTCCGCTGCTCGCTTCAGCATCTTCTCCATTTCAATCTCCATCGGATCCTTGATCGACTTTGGGTTTGGGTCGATTTTGGTCCTCTCGGTTTTGATCCTGAATCTCCTACTCATAGAATCGGTTTTGGTTTTGGTTTTAATGTTTTCGGTTTCGCTCTTGGGTTCCCTGCGCAGAAATCGGTTCCGGTTTTGGTCTTGGTCTTTCGATTTTGGTTTTGGTCTTTCGGTTTCGGTTTTGGTTTTGGTTTTGGTCTTGGTCTTGGTCTTGGTCCTGGGCCTACTACAAGCATCAGTAGGCGCTTGTCAGCGTCAGCGCCCAAATCTGCATCATCTTCACAGGGAATTCTTCTTTAATTTCAGCCTATAAGTCGATAAGTCGGTGAAGACCGAAACAGAAGCCTACGCTACACATTCTTTACTGAGTAGTGAAGTTGAGGAAAAAGATAGTTGATTTGTTAGGAGGGATCTTATTTTGTTGTGATAACCGGCTACAGGTGCGGTGTACATTACGGTAGGCGAGGGGGACAGTCATGGTAGGATAGACCAATACTTGCATCTTCACACCAAATGATTTTCAGTGTTCATCATCGCTTTTGCTTAGATCCTACAGCAGTAGCTGCAGATTCTTGTGACGAGTGAGAGGAACGAAGCTCGTCTTCTTCTTCTTCATTTGGCTCTTGTTTTACACTAGTGTTCTTAGCAGGCTGTCCGTTGTTCACGAAAAAGTCGAAGAGGCTCTCATGCTGTGGACGCGATTTAGCGGAAGAACCAGATGCCACGACAGAGCCCGAACGAGCCCCGGAACTTGATCGAGAGCCAGAACCAGAGCGAGAAAGTCCCTACGACGCGGGAACCTAGGTTAGCGGACGACCTTGAACGCAAAGGGCGTATCCTTACGTCTCCGCTCATTGACTTTGCATTAATTTTCTGCTATAATCCCGACCTCTGTCAGTCTGGGTCTTTTATCAAAAATAGGAGCGTTCTCACTTTTGAAGCTGAAGCGGCCAGCTTTGGTTTGCTTCTCGAGGCGGATATACCTGTTTCCTTCTGTTGATTGGCGTTCCTGGGGGTCGGTCTTACAGCCGCCTTGCCTTTGCTGGTAGAATGGCCTTGTGCGGGGCTGATCTCTTTGTCTTCTTCGTCTTCGGAATCGTCGTTGATTTTGTGTTGGATGGTCCTTTTCAGAGCTGCAGGCTCGTTATCTTGTTCTTCTCTAAACGAGACCCTTCTGTTCTTTCTGGCCTGACCACCGGTATCGTCATTGTCACCGTCGCCATTTCGAGCGCGCTTCTCGATGTGTGAAAGTATATCTTCTTTACTCTTGTCTCTGTCCAGCGTCGAATCGGTCTTCTCGTTCATCTTGGTGTCAACATCGGAGATGACCATAGATCCGCTTGTACTAGCAGAAGGAGCAGCTTGGCTGACGATAGCCGATGTGTGACCAAATGCTCGAGTATTACTTGCAGCTGGTATCGCTGGAGCTTGGAAAGGACTGAAGGTAATAGTGCTAGGCGCTCTAAATCCAGAACCGAAAGAGAACGCGTCTGTCATCAGCGTGAAGTGGCAGGGGACGGAGAAGAGAAGGAAGAGCGACGAGAAAGCAGAAAGAGACGTTTGCATGCGTCAAGTCAGCATAATCAACATGCAGACATTCTGCACAGATTGTGGAAGCGTACTTGTACGGGGAGTGGTACTGCTCTCACTCTCCTTAATCTTCTGCTTCGTATTTACCAGAGTTTCGTTGATCTACCGTTCATGTCAGTGAAGAAAGACGACTCGCTCAAACCGACGATACCTTCTTGATCTCTTCTTCGAGCGCAGTCACTTTCTCCTTCAGTGTTGTAGATTCGCTGAGAGCAGTTGTCTCTCTAGCTTTGGCGCTGGCTACCTCGTTTCTTGCTGATTGTACTTCCTTGACGCGCTAATTCGGGCAAAATGTAAGTAAACAGGTACGACTCGACGCGTAAACGAAGTATCATACCTCGTTCAGAGCATTCTCGAGCTCCTGTTGCTTGGCTTTGAGAGCAGCAATCTCGACACCCTGCTGTTTGTTGCGGGTTTCCAGCTCTCGTGCATAGGTACAGGCATCGTCGAGCCTAGAAGTGTGAGCTTCGAGATAGTCCAGAGGATGTTTTGCGTTATCCGTCTTGCTCATGTTTGTCTGCTACTTCACTGTTTGGTCGGTCAGAAGGAAAGAGATGTAAACCGAGAGACCAATAGAACAAGTCAAGGTGGCCTTTTTGGCTCCCACCAACTCGATGACTGGCCAAATCTCGCACGAAGAAGTCAGATAATACAAACATGACAGACATCGCTCCCTGCGCAGAGTGCGAACTTGTCAACATCCAGCAGACAAAGGCCAATCTGGCAGAAGCCCTGAAACGCGAGCGGCTGGAAGTCCAACAGATGGAGAGCACCCTAAAAACCAAGCGAAGGGAAAGACAACGTCTCCATTCTGAAAATGTTCATTATGTCCAAACGTATGCTCTTCAAAAAGATGAATTTGAAGTGCTCACGGAAACCCAGCTCGAGCGTATGGCAAATCAAACAAGGCTGATGCTGAAGACATATCCTGATTTTCGCTTACTGACCAGGCGAAAGAGCCATGCGTGACAGAGTCAGAGCACATACTCAGAAGAGATATGCTAAATGGCGAGATGAGGCGCCCGAGGCTATTATAGACAAGCTGGAGGAAAAAGTAGGCAGTACATCTGGTCATTTTATGACACGTACTTATGACTTATCCAGAACGTCCCTTATCACAAACCACCCGAAACTCAAGATCCTCTAGATGGCGTTTTCGTGCTTCTGGCCGGCGACGAGGTCGTCAACATCAAGACCTTAGGTCAAGCATTCATCCGCAAATTCTCTGACGATGTGGAGAACGTCTGCTCGTCTATTCTCGCTTTCGGTCTGCCAACGTTCTACGATTATCCTCGAAATATCCAGAAGCAGTGTATTCGAGCGCTGGAAGAACGCTTTCATTGGCTGACAATGTGCACAACATTCGGTGAACATGCCTGCCACATGTCTAAGAGAATCGCTATACACGTTGTCAAGTACCAGAGCGGTAAGGTCCAGAGCTAGAAACAACAGAAAACTGGGTATAGGCATTGGTGTTGTCACGTAGCGAGTAGTCATGTAGCTGTCTCCTCCCTCAATCCTCCCTCACCCTCCCTCCCTCTCAGCCCCCGTTTTCATTCCGCGTCGCTCACTTCGTGCTCCTCTCTTTTTCTCAGCCCGACTCCTTTGACTCTTATCAGTAAATGTGCCAGGATGGAACAAAGTTCATTGAACTGTGTCAATGCGCGAGACCATGCTGAAATCTGGGCCATGGAAACCGAGAGACAGCAGCTGGCAAACAGACGCACAAAGCTGGCGCTAAAGATTGGACAAGAGGAGCAGCACATTGCGTTTCAAGAGCAGGTCAATACAGAGGCGCGACGAGCTACAGACAACATGGAAGCTCGCCTGGGTGTTCTTCGAGAAGCTCAGACTGATCGGACTTCAGACGAGGATTATGCTGGCTCCACTGATTCGTCCACCCATTCCACGCCAGGTCAGCCATGCAGATACGTTCGTCAGAATACTTGGCGGCGTAGCTGACTGTCCAGCTTCTATCGGCTTAGATGTCGAGATGGCTCACGACGAGCACGCAGACGTGCAAGCCGGCGAACAGCCTGTAGCTGCTGCCGAGGACTTATCCGGTGGGCTCTAGCGTCGTGCTCTTCGGCTCAACGGAGCCCTGACAGCCTTTGCAGCGTCTGTCGCGCTCTACACGGCACAGACCGAATCATTCGCCAGAATGGAATGGACAGAGGAGCACATCCAGTCTCTTAGAGACCTTGTGAGTAGTCTTAAGCTCAATTTACGCAAGGACGCCCAGCTGGAATGCACTTTAGGGAATATGGAAAGACAAATGCCCTATCCATGGGAGCCACTGGGAGTATCTCTACTATCATGCCAATAATGGATTCAGGAGCTTCGGCCGAAGATCCAAACCAAACAATAAACCTCTACAGAACCAAATCGTCAAGCGCTCCAAGGAAATAATGGGGGCGCTTCTGGATCCCGAGTATTCCCCCACAGAACAGGACCAAGAACGGATGGGACTGGCCATCAGTGTTATGGAAATGGAGTTTCCGTGCCTGCAACTCTGTCCAGGAGTAGCAGAGAACGGGGACTCCTGGATGGCTCGAGCAGTCCTTAGCAAAGCCATCGAATATAAGAGAAATTCGGATAAGCGAAAGCCATGAAAGGAGAATGAAGGGTAAGCGGGAACATAGGGTGGACAAGGTCTGGTCGCGCATCTGTGAAGCTGAGCGCAGTAGATTCGTGATCAGCCATCTGGACTGCGAGCTGTAAAGTGCGAAGGAGAGTGTGATCTGGATAGAATAGATGGGTCTGCAGGTAGTGACATCCTACATCTCGGATACAAGGTTCGAGGTTCATCGCAAGCAGTGTAGAAGACTTTGCTATCCTTTGTTGTAGCGAGCGTTAGAGAAGTATGACGCGTAGCCACTGTAAGCCGGTAGCTCCTCTCCTCTCGCTGTCCTACCAGCTTCTGACATTCTCAGTGACGCTCGTTCTCCTTCAAGCGAAGCTTGAAGCGGGCACGAGGATGTGTGTGTTGGAAGTCCTGCCGCTGCAGGCCAAACCTAAGTCCAGCAAATACGCTCGTTCTTCTTCAAGCGAAGCTTGAAGCATGTACGAGTGTGGGTGGTGTTCGAAAGCCCTGCCGCCGTAGGCCCAACCGACGTCAAGCAATACGCTCGTTCTCCCTACATCCTCCGCGAATCTCTCACGCACCGAGGGCTTATAGGATGGGATGAACAGCTTAGAGCTGGCTCCCCTCACTTGTTTCCCAGGCCATTCCCGAAATACACAAACTTGGTCTATATTTAAGCACGGTCTTTTCTCACTCTGCTGCGGGTGCAGATGGTTTAAAGAGGTTTAAAGGCGATTTGACAGCTCATGTCGTTCTCTTCTCTTTCTTCAAGCCCTCACCCAATCCAGACATGGCAGACCAGGGAACACGCTTTGCAACTGACAAGGCGGAAGTCAACGAGCTCGAGAAAGGCTCTACGCTTGCTCCCACAGCATCGCAGAGATCTACTGGATATGCCGCAAGCACAGCTGGATTGGATCACAAGTCCGAGACTTCAAAAGCAGAGCGCAAGCTTCTGTTCAAGCTCGACATCCTCATCCTTCCGCTCGCAATGCTTCTCTACTTGTCCGCTTATCTCGTACGCGTCGATATGGCCTGAAGTAACCGGACTATCCAACTGACCTATCGCATACTACCACTGGACAGAGGTAATCTAGGAAACGCAAGACTGCAAGGCCTTCAAGACACTGTTCTGAACGGATCAGACACCAACTACAGTATCGCTCTATCCTGCTTCTTCATCACCTATGTCGTTCTCTCCATTCCCGGAACTATGCTTGCGAAAGCCTATCTTCCATCGCGTACCATCGCTGCCGGAGCACTCATCTGGTCGATTGCCGCTACATGTCAAGCTGCAGCATACAATCCTGCTGGCTTGTATGTCTGCCGACTCTTTGTCGGTGTGGGAGAAGGTCAGTGATGGCATCTCAGACTGTCGTGGGAAAATTGCTGATTAAAATTGCTGATTTGGAAATTCAGCTATGTTCGGTCAGGCTATGGCTCTGTATTGTACGTACACCGAATGTAATTGTTATATGAAAGATCCTGACGAGGATGACGCTGTAAACAGTCACTTTTTGGTACAGGTAAGCTACTGGAATGTGACAGCCTTCAGTCAGCGCTGACAAGCATCTTACTTCCAGGAAAAACGAGATTGCTAAGCGAGTCGGTCTGTTCATCGCTTGCGGAGCTCTTGCAGGGTACGTCCAGCTTGTCTCTGCTGTCTCTGCCCATTTATCCTGACGTCCTTCGTTCGCAGAGCTTTCTCCGGTCTCATCTCATACGGCGTCCAGCATATTCACTCCACCAAGCTCATACAATGGCGAATCCTGTTCCTCATTGAAGGTATCCCATCTCTAGTGTTAGCCATCTGCGTCTTTTTCTTCCTTCCCTCGCGACCTGAGAAGTCCCGCTACTTGAACGAGAATCAACGCACTCTAGCCTGCACGCGCTTGAATGCCGATTCCCTGGGTGAACAAGGCTCAGGACTCGACTGGCGAGCTGTCAGACGCGCTTTCACAAGCAAGCGTACATGGATCGCAGCCATCATGTATTCATGCATGAATCTCGGTCTCGGGAGTGTTGGAGGCTTCTTACCCACCATCGTCAAGGGATTTGGATATACGAATGCACAAGCCCAG
The DNA here is from genome assembly GCA_001972285.1 of Erythrobasidium hasegawianum. NCBI lineage: Eukaryota > Fungi > Basidiomycota > Cystobasidiomycetes > Erythrobasidiales > Erythrobasidiaceae > Erythrobasidium > Erythrobasidium hasegawianum. Next base: position 1,401,821 of record BCII01000004.1, on the reverse strand, counting down.
CTGTACACGGTTCCTCCCTACGCTGTCTGCGTCGTCTTCATGTTCCTCCTTACCAGCTACTCGGATAGATATCAAACAAGAGGCATACCCACGGCCTGCGTCTTCATAATTGGCTTGATCGGCTGGACAATCCTCTATGCTATCGATCCAAGACCAGGTCATGGAAACCTCCACGCGCGGTACTTTGCCGTTATCTGCGTCGTGACCGCCGGATACAGTGCTATCCCTCTTATGTGAGTTGCATACGTCCAAGCGAGTTTCAAGATTGACTGACATACCTTCATCAGCATCGGATGGCAATCCAACAACTGTCCTTCCGAATCACAGCGAGCCGTTTCCCTCGGTGCGCTGAACAGCATCGGACAATGCCTGAGTATTCTAGCAGCTTTCCTCTTCCCAAAGGCAGAAGGGCCATACTACCACAAAGGCTGCAAGGTCAACTTGGCCTTCCAAGCTCTAGGCTTTGTAATTGCTGTCGGCTTGACGATCTGGTATCGAATGGAAAATAAGAAGAGGGATGAAAGAGAGGGTGGAAGACCACCTAAGGGAGAACGTATCGATTATCATGAGCATTACGATAGGTCTGTTGGGTTCAGATACGTGGTGTGAGCAGTATCATGGGGTTCTCAGTTTCGAGTAGGAAATTGCATATCACCACTGCAAAGTGTATATACAGGTAATAGGTCAGCAACGAAAAGCGAGGTCATTAACTGCTGACCACATCAGTCGTTTATGCCTGATATGTATCCCTGTCAAACAGCCTCTCAAATGCGTAGTATCGGATCCGTTGTCGCGCAGCCAGTGGTCTCCTTTTGCCGTCCTGATCAGTTACGAAAAGCAATAGCATCTGCGAACCATCTTGTTACATTTGTTGCTAATCTTTCGGGACTGAGAGTGGTACAGTGGTATCACAAGCGAGCGCATTCACCTGACTTGGTGACCCAATTTAGGCCCTTGTAGGCTCTTGGTAACCCAATTTAGGCCCTTGTAGGCTCTTGGAGAGCTCTGCTTCTACTACACTGGCTGACCTCCACTTATTCCAGTCATTCGATGGCAGCTTGGTTCCACTTTGAACTACGAAATAGACACTGGTGCAGCAAGCTAGATTTCTAGCTATCAACTGAGCGTAGGTTTTGAAGGCAAATAAGCAGACTGCCATGCATGAGGGTAAGCCTGAGTACATTAGTGTTGCTTGGTCAGCGCGTCTTTGCCATACCACAGTCACCTGTGGTCATCAAGGCATCATGCTTTTCCGAAGTCGAGAAAAGAGGTGACTGTGGTCATCAAGGCATCATGCTTTTCCGAAGTCGAGAAAAGAGGTGACTGTGGTCATCAAGGCATCATGCTTTTCCGAAGTCGAGAAAAGAAGCAAGTATAGTGTGACTGCTGTCACGTATGATGCATGACCGCTGAGGAGCTGCTTCTGCTTAACAAGAACATCCTATTCTCTCAAACTTTTGCGTCCCTAAAAGATGTAGAAATCAGTCTGTAGCAGCCTGGCAGACAGACCAGACACGTACTGGACCTTGGCACTCTCGAGTCTTCCAGGGCATGTCGGGACATTGTCTTTGCCTGTGCACCTGGCTGTCCGTCACAGTTAACGACATGTCGAATTTAATCTACGTATTCACCCGTCCTTACCCTTGAAATCGAGCTTTCTTACGAGGCGACTGTAAAAGCAATGTCCGAACGGCTTCCGGGGAGCTCTGGCGCGGATGTCGCATTCACCAGCAGAGGAGCGGTTCCGTTTACCATATAGACCGACAGGAGCGATGTGGCATTTGGCGTAGTTATGGACTTCAGCACCTGCCACATCAGCTGAACCTGATTGACGCTCCCTGGGCCACGGTTCCCGGTGATAGCGTTGATCTGGAACAAACCGGCAAGGTTGGTCATCGGTCCCATGAACGGCGCGCTCGCGTTCGTAGTCGTATTGAGGAGAACAACCAGGCCGGGAACAGCAGCGCTAGGGCCTGGTTTGAAGGTCGAAGAGTTCACTGCGTTGAAGAGGGGTAAGGTGGCGTTATTCTTTGTGAAGGCTTCGCTCGAATTGCTATTAACCAAGATGTCAACCAGCCAGTTGGCCCCGGCGCGACCAGCCTTGTCGCCCTTCTTGGGAGCGATAATAGAGGTCGTGTAAGCAGGCATCTGCAGGATATATTGGTAGAGGTGAGTACGTCCACGCTCATCGGGATGGAAAACTGCTCACTGTGGAGTTTGCGACAGCGGGCGCGGTGACATTGCTGGAGATGTTGAACGAGACGTGGGCAACATTGGATATGATGGCGCTGGAGTTGGTAGCAGAGTAAATATCGGGTGCTGTGCCGTTAACGACAAAGATTGTGAGGTTGGAAGGTACACCGAGACCGAAGAGGGCTGCTCCGACCTGCCAGCCGTACCGGAAAGAGGAGAAGACGTCGGTAGAGATCGTTCCCGTTATAGCGTTGAGTTGAAAAAGTCCTGCTAGATTAGTGTTGGGTCCACCGGGAAACGCAGTTGAATTGACTGTCGTGCCACAGAGGACAACAAGGCCAGGAGCAAAGGCCGAACGACCCGGCTTGAATGTTGCGCTTCCGGGAGCACTGTAGCCAGGAAGGTACCCATTTGCGACCGATAGAGCCATCGAGCTGTTCGTTGCGGCGCTGCTGAGACCAAAGTCGACGTTCCAGCCGAGACCGTTCTTGCCTACGAGCGACCCAGAAGACGGGGTCGAGATGGACACTTTGAGGGGCGCGCTCATCTGGGCTCCAGCGACGCCAACGAATGCTAGAGTAGCCAGTAGGCCAGAGGTCATCGATGAGAGCATGATTCTACAGCAAGAATTGCGGAGAAAGAGGGGTCAGCCTGTATGCTTCCTTCTTTTGTAGGTAGAGCATCTCCGGCACCTCACCCACCCTAGTGATTGTGGAATTGTTATGCGATGGAAGTGTTGTCAATTTGGTAATAGGAAGTGGGCGTGAATGTCTTTGCGAGTTGGGAAAAGAAGGAAGTATGCGAGTTGGTAGAAGAAGTATGCTAGACAAAGATCTGGTCAAGCCAATACCGCGTGCGGGGCGAGCAGTCGCTCTCTTTGAGGTCCGCGCGGCCTCCGGACCTATATTACTTAAAGCCTGACTTAAATGGGTCGACCGTTTAGAGGTTTAGCTACCGGAAGGTCGATCGAGCACGGTCCAGCCAAGGCCATAACGAATACTGAAGGCGGGCATGCGGCCATGGTATGATGTCAGCCAAGTCTCTGCCCGTTTAAGGCAAAAGGGACGAAGTTATTGGCCTTGATGCGGAAGACGTCTGACAAGTCTTAGAAAGAGGGCCAAAACGAGGTTAGAAGGGGTCACAGCATCTCATCAGCACAACGTCGTCAATCTTCGCAGGAAATGGTATCGCTCCAGCCTTGTTTTCGAGACCATTTCGCTTGGAATGGGTTAAATTGGGAAGAGAAGAGAAGACGCTCAGGCAGGTCGCATACAGTCTGTAATATCGGAGCCCGTCCGAAGTCATCTCAGATGGCGTGTTCGCAGTAGATTCCGGCTCGTTGGATCAGGACCAGACACATAACTTATCATCAGCAAATCTTCTCTGGGTCATTCTTCGCATATCGAAATGTCGCATTCCGAGCCTTTTTCCAGGCCATCTTTGACTTTGCACCACAACCTTGACCCTTCACCATGAGCGGGATGGACGAGATTGAAGCGCTGCTGGAATCATCAAAGGCAGAAGTAGGCGCAGGCAGAAACGGCGACAGCGAGGTGAGCGATGACTTGGACCAGGGAAAAGCTGCAAATTCTCTGAAATCTGATGGGCCATTTTGATGAGCAGAAACGCAGGTGAATACGGCCAAGATACATGGAAGATATACAAGAATTGATACTGATGATGCTGGATTCTCAGCCATTCTCCCTCTGGCAAATCGAGCAGCTCGCGGTCCCATCGAAGAAGCAGCAGGCGAGACCGCAGCAGAACACCGCGAGGAGATAGGGACAACGACAGAGACAGCAGTCGCCGAAGCAGCAGACATCACCGCGATGGCTCTGAAGATGACCGCAAGTCGGCGCACAGCAGCTCGAGCAAGCGAAGAGACCACGACGGCGATGAAGACAGAGACCGCGACAGAGAGAAGCGACGACGAAGGTCATCAAGATCAAGAAGCAGAGACCGCAGAGACAGAGACAGACGAGATAGGGACAGAGACGGCGGCCGCTCGAGAAGCGACAGAGACCGAGGAGACGGCAGAAGCGACGAGTACAGAGGATCAGGCAGACGTCGTGATGATGATAGGTGCGCACAGCTCATTGCCGAACCGCCTTTGAAAGGCTACTCAAGCTTTCGGCAGGGAACGACCAGCTCGGGAAGCTCCTCGAGAGGAGAGACGACCTAGAAGCCCATCTCCTCCAAAGTATGTACATATCGTGCTCTATATCGGTGACTCAGTCTGATGTGTTCTCTCGCAGGATGACCGAGGAAGAACACGAAATGCGCTCTGTATTTGTTTCCCAACTATCAGCGCGTGTCGGAGACCGTGAACTTTTCCAGTTCTTCGAGACTCAAGTTGGCAAAGTCCGAGATGCAAGAGTCATTCTCGACAGAGTCAGCAGGCGAAGCAAGGGGTGCGCCGTCAACCCATTTTCCTCCAGCAGTATACAGCTTATAGCTGATCTTATAATGTGATCTTGCAGCGTCGCTTACGTCGAGTTCATCGACCTCGACGATGTCCGAAAAGCTATCAACCTTACCGGAACAAGACTGCTCGGTATACCGATTATTGTGCAATACACCGAAGCTGAACGAAACCGCCAGGCTGGTTTGACTCAGAGACAGAACGTGCCAGAGCACATCACAGTGTGAGTTGAGACTTGACCTGTGATTATTCCGCAAAACTAAACAGTCGGGTGTCGTTGCAGTCCTCCTGGCTCGGACGCCAAAGGCGATTCTCCCGTACCCTGGAACAGAATCTACGTTGGTTCGCTTCCCTTCTCACTTCGCGAAAATGACATTCGACAGATCTTCGAGCCTTTTGGACCCATCGACATTGTCGACTTGCATTTCGACAACATCACTCAGAAAAGCAAAGGATACTGTTTTGTACAGTACCGCAAGCATGTGGATGCTCAACAAGCACTCGACAAGATGAATGGTTTCGAAATTGCAGGAAGACCTATTCGTGTTGGACTCGTTACCGAAAAAGGATCGTCGAACCCAAATATGCAGAACAGCAATGGGCCCAACATGGGAGGCGGTGGTGGAATGGGCATGAGCATGGGAATGAACGGGCCCGGAAACATGCAAGGTGGTCCTGGTGGACCGAGACCTGCAAACAGCGGAATGATGCGCCCAGACAACTTGGAAGACGGAGGTGCGCCTCTTCCGTACCGATACACTGCAAAGATCACATAAGCTAACATTCAGGCGCGACAGGCGGGGGTCTTAACAGCATTTCGAGAATCGAGCTTATGCAGAAGCTTGCTAGGACCGAAGCTGCTCCTACTGGAGGGCTTGCAGCACCTACTAAACCGATGTGCGTTTAATCTCTTCCTTCCTGCTCATGTTTCATCGTACTGAGATACACGCCAATCTTGGTTCCTCTCAGGTTCCGTGTCAATGTGCCTACAGCTACGAGCAAGTCTGTTCTCCTCAAGAACATGTTCAATCCCGCAGAAGAGACTGAACGCGATTGGGATACCGAACTCCGAGACGACGTCAAAGGCGAATGCGAAAACAAGTATGGTAAAGTCGCCGAAATCTACGTCGAGAAGGATTCTGCTGTACGTTTATCTGTTATCTATTTGACACCAGGATTCTGTGACTGATGATGCACGCTTTGTAGGGCGAGATATATCTGAAATTCGATTCCATAGAGTCTGCAGGAAAAGCTGTCAATGGGTTGAATGGTCGATTCTTGTAAGTATCTTCTTTCTTCCTCCGACTTATGGAAAGGTCCTCTCGCTAAACATGCCTCTCTTTCGCAGTGGTGGCCAGCAGGTCGTGGCATCCTACATCTCGGATGCAATGCTGGAAGCTCATCGCAAGTAGTCGATAAGACTTTGCTATTCTCTGCTATCGCGAGCATTAGAGCAGTATGACGCAGTAGCCATTATACAGCCGATACCTCTTCCTCTTCGCTCTCTCTCTGGCTGGCTTTCATCTTGCTCTGCTTCGGGTGTGCATGACGTGTGCTAGGTTTCTTCTCTCCTTCCTCTTTTCTCCGTTCCCTCTGCTGGCTGGCTGGACGACCCTAGCTCAATACTATCAAATCAACCGCGGCTCTTTCACCCACTCTTCAAGTTCGCTACAAACGAGTATACGCTCTTTCCTCGACCTCGCATCATCAAAGACCTATTCATTGGTGTGGTGCGCTTACTCACATCTCACTTATCGCCTTGTCTTGTTTTAGGATATCGTGGATCGCTCCTCTTATTGGGAATTGTACAAAGTGTACCGCAGCCGATGAATATCTGCAATCATAATATCGCCTTTTGTCCGTCTGCAGCGTTCATGCATTAATGACTGTTTTGCGGAAGCTCAAGGGATTACAACGACAAGCCTGCCGACAACGACCAAGAACGAATCAAAATAGCATGCAAGGGAGTAACATTTTAGAAGTCTCCCGAGTTCCGGATAGCGTTCTTCGCGTCCGTCTTCTTTTTTGACCCTTTCGCCCGTCCAGCAGACGTCACGCCTTTCTTCCCATGATGTTTTCTCGTCTGATTCCGATCTTGCCGTTGTAATGACGTAGCGACTATATTTTGGACATCTTTCGCTGAAGGTGTCACCGCTTTGGCAGACCGTTTGCGGTTCGTGTTGGCTGCGATGGACTGACTTTCTCCCTCTTCTTCGCTCAGTTCTCCTTCTTCTCCTGAGGGGTCCTCGTCTCCTTCAGACTCAAGCTCTGCCTCCTCCAGCCCTTCAGCAAGTTCGTGGTCCGAACTTGGCGTTTTGGGTTCAGACGTCGATGCGTGTGCTTCCTCTTCCTCTTCGTCATCATCTTCTTCCTCAAACTCCTCCTCCACATCCGAGTCTTCGTCTTCCTCATCGTCCCGATCTTCATGCTCTTCCGCCTCTTTGACCATCTTCATGTATCTTTCGAGCTCCTCACCTTCTTTCTTTCCAAAGCCACTAGCCGCAACGACCACATCCAATTCAAAGTCCTTGATACCTTCCTTCATCGTGCTGATAAACCTCGGATAAATAGAGCTTTCATATCTGAATCTCTTCTTAAAGAACGTCCTTATGCACTCTACATCTCTGTTGAAGTAGTACTCGGCATTCTCGTGGTTTACGGATACCATTTGGGGGAAATCGATTAGAATGGGAGAGGCTTTGATAGTGCCATCTTCAGAAGTCACTTCGCGGATAAGTATATTGAATTCGTTGAAATCGCCGTGAATTAGACCAGCGCGAGCTAGACGCACGATGAGGTCCATTAACTCTGAATATAGCTCCCCAGGGTTAGGCACCTCTGCTATCTGGCGCCTGCAGATGAGGGTATCAGCTATTTGCATGGCTACGCAGAAAGGCTGTACCTACATCGGCCGCGCATCGAAGAGCTCCATCACTATGCAGTGCCGTGACTGATCAATGGGTGTAGGTACCGGGAAGCCATGTTCATGCAGTACCTGCGAATGACCAGGTCAATCTTCTTGGCATGACAGACAGAAATGCCGGGCGACCCACCTTCATGAACGCGTACTCTTTCATAGCGGCTAGTCTGCTCATGTACATCCAGCTTGCGCTCTGTCCTTTCCTCAAGTAGTCTCGTTTACTTTTAATAGTCCTGAAGCTAATTCTTCCAAGCCGGTGGATCTTGAGACAGTGAGTTTCGCCATCTTCGTTCGCTACGACGTAGATGTCTGATTCCTTGCCTACTCCTATCTTGTTGCCGACGCTGTACACGCTGTCTCGTTTTGCAAAAGTCCGCATAGCCAGAAAGTCGTAGCCTCCGTACGTCAAGCGGTAGCCGTCGTCTGCGAGTATACACAAACAGATTAGCTCTACTGATTCACCCAGATGATCCAGCCAGAGTCAGCCCGCACATTTCGAGCCCGGCACTTTAGCTACGAGGTTTCTTTTTGCGAGTTCGCCGATGCATTTCTGGACGCCGCCGCTTCTAAGGCCAGATATCTGAGCTACGAGCGGTACGGGGACGACTTCGTGATTCTTGGAACCCATCTCGATGCTCTGGAGAGTCCTGAAGACATCGCCGCTCAAATATCGCAGCTCAGTCGGATCGAGCTGGCGGTGGAGCGCATTGATCAGCTTTAGATGTATGGTTGTAGATGGATGCTGCCCACTCTCATCCTTATGGATGCGAACGAGATGGAATTGCGATAAGATAAGGCGGCTGCTTCTCGGTTTCAGACCAATTCCTTGCCTTTGCTTTTCTGGATTCTTGACATTTCAGAACTGATACTTATACATTGACTGTCATGGCCCAGCAGATCCCGCTTGACCGCTTCAAGCAGACCTTCGGACACCTCGTCGGTACATGACTGCCCCTATCCTATGCTTATCCTGCAAGAAACCTAGCTTCAAGAACTAATGCTCGCGTGTTATGCTAGAACTGTCATCTGAATCCCTTGGAGGTCGCGTTCTTAGCTGTTCAGACGAGTTCTTTGCTCCTGCAAGTGACCTCCTCAAGGTAGCTCCGTCAGTCTCGCATAAGGGCACTTTCAAAGCGACTGGCGCTGTCTTTGATGGCTGGGAGACTAGACGACACAACCCTGCTCATGACTGGTGAGGAGCGGCCCTTAAGTAGCGCCTCAGGTGATCTAACTATTCACACGCGATGTGTAAACAGGGTCATAATCAAGCTTGGACCACCTTCTGGAACTATCACAGGCGTCGATATAGATACCGCACACTTCAATGGCAACGAAGGACCAGCTGGCTCGGTTGCAGCGTGCTTTCTGCCTGATGGCTCTCCCGAAGGTCCCAATGATCCAGCCGTAAGTTTATTTCCCTATCTCTTTCAGATCTTTGGTGTGCTTATTGTCGATTGTCTTCACAGTGGAAGGAAATTCTGCCCATCTCAAAGCTTGGTCCTTCATCATCCCATCTCTTCACGATTCCCTCCGCTTCGCAAAGCCAACCCTTCACGCACGTCAAGCTTATGATGCATCCCGACGGTGGTATCGCTCGCTTTAGGGTCTACGGCAGCGTCATACCAATCTTCCCATCTCCCGAAGTGCCGCTTGATCTCGCACACAGCTTCAATGGCAGTCGTGTGGTAGCTATCAGTGATCAACATTATGGAGTCGGCGCGAACTTGTTATTGAGCGGAAGAGGCAAGGATATGGGAGATGGATGGGAAACTAAGAGAAGCCGTGTTAAGGGTCATACGGATTGGGTGATCGTGAAGCTGTAAGCAGCAGCATCCGAATGTCGGAATCTGACGCCAATTGATGTTCATCTTTTCTGTCTCGTAGGGGAGCTCCGGGCTATCTCGACTGGACCGAAATCGATACCGCGCATTTCTTGGGCAATTTCCCGGAAAGCGTTGATCTATACGCCACGAACTACGATGGAGTGGGTACATACCGGATACTCGTGATGAAATGCTCACCCTTCTCGGCTTCCAGGAAATCCCTTCCAGCTCAGCGAAATGGGAACTGCTTCTACCTCGAACGAAGACGGGTCCACATCGCCAGCATTGTCTACAGCTAGAACGGACATCGGTCCCTACTACGCATGTTCGAATGACCATCTATCCCGATGGCGGGATCAAGAGGCTTAGGCTGGTCGGTCGCCGTGCCGTTTCTTCAGCATCTCCGCCTAGCGATAGGGTCGCGAGGCCTAACTTGACGGAAGACAATCTCAAAGCCGAAAGTCGGACGGGCAGCGTCCCCGCACAATCGACTTCGACGGACAGCTCCCTTCCTTTGATCCCTGCTCTGCCCTTAACAAAGGAAGCCTTCTCTCCGTTTGGCTATGTCATTCAATCGTATCCGGATACCGATCACGTTCCGAAAGGTCTCAAAGTGACCGATGCGAACTTCGGGAGTGCCAAGAAATACAACCATCTCTCATCCATTACTGCTTTACCACCTCCGAACGGCAGCAGCGGGGTCCTTAAGCACAAAGAGAACTTCTCAGTATATAGATGTACGCCAACGCAAACTTTAGGCACATCAGCGCAAGAAGCATTCAAAGTCGAAGTCTTGGAGAGACATGAATACACAAGCCAGACTTTCTTGCCTCTGGGTGGAGGTGCCGATCGATACCTGATTATTGTGGCTCTTCCTGGAAAAGATGGGAAACCTGACTTGAGGACGCTACGAGCGTTCACTGCGTCTAGCGCTCAAGGCTTCACCTACAAGCCGAATGTGAGTTCCACGCTCCATTTCGTGAACTTTGAACTCAAGCATATTACCGCAGGTCTGGCATCATCCGATGATTGCTCTGGATACCACGACAGATTTTGCATGCATTACGAACGAACTCGGCAACGCAAAGCTGGACTGCGAGATCTTGGAATACGGCAAAGCCGTAGCTCTTGTCATTCAACCCTTCATTTCCGATCCCACTACAACAAATAAGAGACCCTCTAAACTGTGAAGCGAACGAGTGAAGGGATAACAAATAGCGGAAAAAGGAATGATCCTCTTCAGTATTTTACAGTATTCTAGATAGATGTATAGAATAGTGGGGTCCTAGAAGCAGTAGTGCTAGAAAGGTGAAGGTCACATCGCTCTACCGATGCCTACGGCTGATAAGCTAATTTCGGTCATTGTGCTTCGCTGACTATACGCAGGAGTAGGTGAGAGATTCTCTTCCGCTTGCAGAGCTGCTGACATAGACGACCGCGCGGTATTCGGAAAGTTACCAGAAATCGGTGAGCGAGCAGGAGATCTGGTGGCATTCTTGCGCTGACTGCCTGATCTAGCAGGGCTCGTGATACCGCTTGGAACAGGTCCTGTGATCAGCGTCACGTCTGGCGCAGACTGCGACTTCGAGAGCCGTAACGAGCGTGATCTTTGTCTGTTTAGAGCTACTAAAGCAGAAAGATCCGCCGACTCTGGACGATCCGGTGCGGGATACGGTAGACAAAGTGTGCTGTCCAGCGCAGTGTCGACACTGGCTTGTCCAGCAGATCTGTTTGTGACAGCTGATGTCCGTTTTGAACGCATCGAGGGAGGTGGAAGAATTGCCGCATATTGCGAGAACATTTCGTACGGTGTTCTTTTTGTGGGTGAGAGAGCACTCGGATACGACTCCAATCCGCCTGCATCCGGCACGTAGCAGTTCTGCAAATTCTCCTGGATCGGCTGACGATCCTTTGGCTTCTCACCGTCGTCCGGAGAGACTGGTCCTTTCTCGACAGTCGGAGTAACAGCCTGGAACTCTGTCCAACCCTCCGAAGGAAATCTAGAGGTTCTCTGCTCTTCGCTTGTCTGGCTTCGCCTTTTCACTGTCCGAAACCCAGCAGACATACTTCTCCTCCGTCTATAAACCCATACCAATACCGCCGCGATCGATACTGCCGCAACGATTCCTACCGCCATGCCCGCTATACTGCCTGCACCTAGCTTCTTTGACGTTCGGATATTACCGTTCTCGGAAGATGCTGGGGCCTCCTGCGAGCTATTCTGACCAGCTGTTCTACCTTGCCCACCAGAAGCTGGCTGTGTAGGCTGGCTCGTGGTGGCGGATGTAGAAGATAATCTCAACGGTCCCGTCCTACTGGAAGCTTGACCATAGACGGATTGGTGGCTGGAGGGAGCTGCCTGCGGAGCATGGACTTGTAAGGCTTGCTGTTGTTCCTGTCTGACAATTTCGCTTGTGGGCTGAAATCCTGGAGGAGAGACTTTCGAAGGCGCAGAACTAGAGGCGCCTACATCCGTGGAGGGTGAGTCCGTCAGCGGCAGAGTGCTCGTTCCATCGGCATGAGGGAGTGGCAGCAGAGGATCCCGACTGCTGGCATTTATTGCGACCGATGGTAACGTCGACAGTCCGTTTCTGGTCGAGCCTTGACCAACCGTGATACTCGTTCTTCCCGGATCGGTATATATACCAGTCACAGTGGCCAAGATCGACTGACCGCAATCCTAGATAGATAACAAACTCCTTAGCTGACCCTCTTCTAGCAGCTCAAGCAGCTTCACCTTTCGAATGTCATTGGCTACGTCCTGCAAGCTCGCCGAACAATCGATCTCGGATTTGACGCAGCCATAGAACAGTTGCAGTCTCGTTGTGCCATCGCAGACACAGGTTGACTGTCAAGCTTTATATCAGCATTCATTCAACGCAGATGGCGAATATCCCGACATTTCGACTACACTCTTCCGTGAAGTATGTTCGATGGCAATTGCTGACGCTGAGGACAGGTCTAAGCTTCTACTGGCGACAGGGGAGACGAACATCTTACCATGTCGCGGACTGGTCTGTCATCGCGTATACGGGCCCCAGATATATTGAGCGCAGAGCAGGGCAGCATCTATCGCATCCTGCACTGCTTCTTGAAAGCAGTAGTGCCCTGACGACCAGTCCAACCACGGTGTGGGAAGCTGCTCCTCGGGACATGAAGATGCTGTTCGGAAGCGAAGCCTGTCAGTGAAAGGAGTGACCCCCGCGCCACGGCTGATAAGGACATTGAAAGGAATCACGCCTTTCATCACGAAGCTAAAAGCGAAATAAGATCGTTGTGCCTTGAAGTTCACCGGTCCCTATCCATCAGGCAGCGGAGCTGGGCCGATAAGCATTCTGCTGAGCGGATTCGTGAATCGAGCATGCAGCGACACGCATGAAAGTCAGAGCGACCAGACTGAAGGTAAACTGGCCAGGTCTTGCCATCAAAGTCAGTGATGCCAGACTGAAGGCATGTTGGCCAGGCTCGCTATGGAAAGTTCGCTTCAATAGCTGGATCCGTGAGCGTAAATCTGCATATTAAGGTTCGTGAAAGTCTATAGCTACAAGCCAGTTGACTGCATCGGTCATGCTAGATTGTCCATGATCATATTGTCCGTATTATTAAGACCGACGTAAGTCATCTTGGGTTTTTGGTGAAGTACGAAAGAAGGTGAGAATTTGACCGCCGCTTGTGCAGTGTGAGAGGAGATTCATTGATTGAGGCGACGAGAGCAATGCGGGTCTCAAATCGATTGAGGTGGAGTTTCTCTCGGTGGAAAGAGTTGCGATTAGAGGAGTCGCGACTATTGCGCTGCACCCGGGGCGGGTCTCCCTGTGCATGTCCAGGTAGCATCCCGTTCTTGAGGTTCTCCAACCCATTGGTAAGCGGGCAATCCCAGGCACTCGGCGACGCTGACTAGCTTGTAGCCGGCGGCCTGGATCTCGCGGATAGCTTGTGGAAGGATCTGAGTGATGGAAACCTGCAGAAGGAAGGTAGATAAGCTGAAAGTAGGCCTCAAATGCATTTGACAGGCTACTGACTGTGTCCTGCTCGTGATTGAGTACCATATGTGGAGAAGGGAATTGGCCCGCTCTCTGGGCATACATGGCATTACTTGCATCGACAGGCGTGTTGGTACCCGGTCCGGAAACAGCATCCCATAAAGCGGCGACGGTGTAGTTATGCCTCGTAAGCACATTCAGATTCGATTCGCTGATTTCCCCGTAAGGCGGCCTATAATGAGCAGGCCGTACACCTAAGATCTTGACAAGGGCTTCGTCGACCAAGGTGATTTGTAGATCGAATTGGGCGTCCGTGAGGCCCGCCGCATGCGGGTGCGACCAGGAATGCGACCCTATTTGATGCCCAGCTTTGTATGTATCTCTCAGTATCTGAACCATTTCTGGATCATAAATACAGCGGTAATTGTATCCGTTCTGCAAGAAGCTTAACGTCAGTCATGCTATTCGAAAATCCTTGTGTGCTAGTGAGCTGCTCACCACAAAGAAGGTAGCCGTCGCATTAGCAGCGTCGAAGAGCTGCCTGAGAGCTACTTGATTAGGCTGAGTTCCGTCATCGAAGGTGATGGCGAAAGTCCCAGGAATTTTGCAAGTCGTGTATTGAAGCTGAAACGGGGACAGTAAGCACTAGCGATAATCAACAAGGCGAGTGAAGTGGACAAACGGCATGGCCAGGTAAGGTCGTGTTCGTAGCATTCGTTGGGTTTTGAAAAGGGTTAGCGGCCAGACCGGAATGCCCGATTTCTGCAGAAACATTGTTGATGAAAGATTCTGCAGCTTCCACATACAACGGCCGTGCTGTGACGTTCCTTGCTGCGAGCAGTAGGGAGGCCGACGCCGAAAGAAAAAGAGCTGCCTTCATTTATTATGAGGAAGGCGGTAGCGGAGAGGCAAAGGAGAGTGGGAGCCTGGGAGAGTTTGGATACAAGACGATGGAAGAAGCCAGACAGATGGTGAACGAAGGAGAAGGACCAGAAGGATTGGAAGAGCAGTCTATCGGCCAGGAAGAAAAAGCCACGGTCGGATATTTGTTGAGGAAGCTTGTCGAACGTGCAGCAGAGGAGCGGAAGGAGCTGAGCACGGTAAACCTCGCGGTGAGAGCACAGCTCGAAAAACTTGGCTGGCACCGCCGGGTTGAAAAGAGCGCGAAGCGGGGCAGACGTTTCTTGACGAGACGAAGTTGTCGAACGCTAAGAGAGGGTTCTCTCGTGTACACATGTCCGACGAATCATCCCTCTGCATAAGACTGGCAGGCTTTGCCCGTTTTGGTGTCCAAGTCGCGCGCCGAGCCAGCTCGAAGGCGGGTCGGGCTCAATTGCAAGGCTATCGAAGTCGTAGCTGGCCGCCTCAAGTCTACATCATCGAGACACGAAGTGCATATCCTGTCCAAATGCTGTTCATCTTCTTTGAACGGATCGTCAAGAAGTCATCCCTTCGACAAATTGACAGTTCCTGTCCGATTTCCCTAGTTACAAGTCCGAATGTGCGTGTGCTAGTCTATTGAACAAGGAGTGTATTTACTAAAAGTTGTAGGTCCTGTACCATCCGCCTGCCCTGCTCTGAAAAGCCCAAAACATTTGGCCTCTGTCCGATGGCATATGCATGAAGGTTCTGCTGAGGATCCTGATGCGCGAGATCTTTGTCGACGTCCTTCTGCTCGAAATGGGACGCTGTCCCGAGAGATGGAGGCTGACATGCTGCCTCTGCTCCCTCCGTCCGCCGCGCGTTTCTCACGATCTCTTGAAGCGCGCTAACTTTGACGTGAAGCCCTGCGGCAGCAAGCTTCCTCTCCTTCCAGTAGCATCTTCATCGTTCTTCCTCAGTGAAGGAGCCGATCTGAAGTTTCGGAGTCGATTTATTGGAAACGGTGGATCTGTAGGCAAAGGCTTGTCGCGCGATACGGTGTGGGCTGCTGTTGGTCTGGGCACCAGAGTCGCAACGGAAGAACGACGGTCTTGCTGGCCATTCGCATCCAAGTTACGAGGAGAGCTTGCGGTAGATGAAGGGCCTGGCAAGCTCATCTTCCTGGGCTCAAGGAAAGTAATACTGCTTTTACGAGGCGGTGGGACAGCCAGCGACGCTATGCGGGTACGAGGAGGTGGAACGACTTCTGGCTTCTGTGGAATTGGATGTCGAGGAAGATCTGGTGGGTCTTCGTAGACGGACGAAGCTTGCGAGATGTCGGTGACGGTGCTTTCGCGCCGCCGAAAGCCGAAAGAAGATACTGTAGAGCTTGCTGCGTAGGTGGAATTAGACGGGGATGAAGGACACAGAAGGGTATTGTCCATCGAAAGGTCGAAAGCTCTAAAAAAGGTACAGAGCTAATCAGTTTAAACGTTCCGCAGCGCTTCTGCACCAGACTTGCTCTTCGTCTGATGAAGATGCATCGTCTTCCCAGTATATTCGCCGGCGCACGCCTATCGAAGAAGGCTGTTGTCACAAGGTTCATCATCAGCCTGGTCCGTTCGCTCTCACCTTTCTTGAGCATGACTCACCTCTGGCCGCACAGTCGTCTGCCTTGCTCTGGACCGTGGCTTCGACAAAAGATCTGATTGCTTTGCGACGGATCTCCGCGCACTACGACGTCTTCTACGCTTCTTCTCCTCTGCACAGCCCAAGCATTCGGAATCTGAGGTACCCTCCTCGTGTTGATGCTCGTCTACTATGTCCTCGCTGTTCCTACTTTCCACAGCAATTGATACCAGCTTCTCGAAGTCTGCGAGCGATCCTACTGACTGCCGAGTAGCGACTGAGCTTGTGGACGCTCTTCGCCGCCGTACGGGCGTCTGGCTTCGTTGAGGAGTGTCTTCTGAGTATGTATACAGGTTCAAGATCGAACTATCGTAGTCGCTGTCGACGGGCGAGGTAGATCGAGGCCGCGATAGTACGGGCGTATGCAGTATCGACGATACCGGCCGCGAATAGGTGATACTCAATCCTCGTCTTGCGCTTGGAGGACGTGGAAAAGAGTATGCATCCACAGTGAGGCTTTGTTCCTACTCGGTGTAAGGTGAACCCGGCGGTAATGAAGGCAGTGGAATCGAAGGCGGCGTAAGAGGAGAATATTCAGGGTGTACTGGAAGTGCTGGCGAATACACGATATACTGCGCAGGGCTGGATGTCCTGCTTGTTGATGCACTGCTGCTGATATCGTATCTAGAGATCCGAGCAACCCTATTCTCGGGCGAAGCAGGATGCGCAGCTCGAGGGCCTAATCCAGCTTGTAGCGCTGCTCTGAGCTGCGCCTTGCGACGCTGCACCTCTTGAGGAGTGAGAACCATTCCTTCGTCACACGTGCTTGCGGACTGGCCCGTCCAACACTGTCAAAACGGTGGTGATGAATGTACAGGAATCAGCCCGCAGTAGTTGTGATGGATGCAGAGATGGGGAGGTGTCAGATCCATCGTCAGTTCAGCCCAACCCTAGCCCAGAGCCTAGCTCATCTCAGACAAAGAAACGCCCCTCGAGGGAGGGTCAGAGCACAGAGCCTTAGCGTCGTGGGCATTCTTGATGGATGCGCGATGCGAGGTATACATTGCTCCAATGGAAGAGTTCTGCTTTCTGTGCGCTGTCGCCAGAAGAAAAAGCGAGGGCTCGTCATGCGCGAGCCATGAAGAAGCAACCGAATTCTTGTGATCTAGCAGCGCAACATTGTCTTATATCACATCATCAGATCTTGCAGAATCAATTGCTCAGATCTCGTCAGCTTCTTGCTTTCCTACCGACTCAATCCTGGCATAAACGATACGATGGAGGTCGACGCGCCAAACCCGAATGCCCATGTGACAGTGATATCAGACAGCGGGGACGACGTTGATGTCCCCAGCCCACCCAAAGCATCAAAGGATGAACCTCCCAAACCTCCAAAGAGTCAGGCTTGCTGCTGGCTTTTATTCGGCTGACGCGCTGATGCTCTGTTTATATGGCAGTCACGCTGCTGGAACTGCCTGTAGAAGTGGTGTGTTTAGCACTGATTTGCTAGTAGTAACCTCTCTGACGCGCCTATTGCAGCTCGCAAACATCGCTATCCACATGGGAAAGCGCGAGCTCGTCACTTTCGGCAGCCTCTGCAAGCAGGCACGAGACGTTGCGGTACTTCAGATTCAGCTTCATTGCTTATGCGCATTTGCTGATTCCAGGACACTCTAATGACAGGCTCGTTACATCTTTGCCTGCATTTCCCTCGGCAAATTGGACAGCACCAAGATGCAGACATGCTTCGAGTCGCTCGGTCACGACCAGCTGGCCATGATCAGAAAGTTTGACGTGGCTCTTCAGCTTCCTCTCCTCCCTACAGACAAGCCGGAAGAACGCATCAGAACAAAGTGGCTCAAAGTCCTTTTAGACCTCATTGGACGAAACCTTAAGAATCTGGTTATCCAGATCAATTTCCTTCCTTCTCATCAAGGAATAAATACCCTGGTTCAGCCCGCACTAGACAGCCTGTCTATGCTTGCTCAGGCTGCCGAAAGCTACAGCCTCAGTCTAGACTTTACAAAATGGAAGGAAGCAGGACGATCCTCCTCACGTTTCTTTCAGATCTTCGCACATCCTGTCCTCTCGTCCTTGTCGCTGAAGCCAATTCAAGTGTTGAAGATCGTACAGTTCGACAGCCATTTTGGCAAACGATCTGTTAACGACCTGCACGAAAGTCTCGACTTTACAGTCCCGTCCATCATCGAACGAAGCTTGATCGATGGACTTGGAGCTATGAAGGAGCTCACTGCTCTACACTTCACCGGGTATACATTCTCCGATCATTTCAACATTCCTTACTCGTTCAGTTTATCTGTCCTCGAATTGGATTTCGAAGGCAGCAAAGATTGCGCACACAACACAAATATCAAATTAGCGGTATCGCTCATACGAGCCAATCGGGAATCATTGCAGGAACTGTTCCTCAAAGGATGGTCTCCCACTCAGGACGCCATGGATGGCACGGTGGATATGCCATCGCTGAGGGTCCTCAGTGCAGATCTTCTTAATGCTGGCTGTGTCAGCCTACCTACAAAGGCCCTACAAACTCCAAACCTGACAAATCTAGCTCTCAAGAGAGCTTGTCTTCACGAAGACGTTTACACTACACTCACCAACACTGTTACAAGTCTTCCTAAGCTCAAGTACTTCGAGATCGAGAATTGCAATCTATACGACGAGGACGAGGACGCTGTCGCGCAATTCTTGAGCCTCTGCGATGCTCAGGACATAGTTCTGAAGGTCGTCTCACCACGCGATTGTTCCGGGGGAAAGATTACTTATTACGATATATACGGCGGACTCTACCCCTTGATGCCTCTTGCGAGATGCATCCAGAAAGTTGCGTTCCGACTGGATTCTGGAGAGCAGGAAGAGATACCATGTTACGAAATGACGATATTGCAGCATCTACACCTATTTTTCAAGCATATCTCTTCGGACGTGACGACTAAGACTGCTGAGCCGGGACTACCTTCCGATAATCTAGTCAATTTTCTCTACTGTTTAAATGCACCGGTACTTGAAGTACTCGAAGTCGACTTCTCGTCCCCTTTCATCGACTATCTGCAGACATTCGCTAGATATATCGGTTCGGGCAGATTTTCGAGATGCTTTCCAATGTGTAAGGAGATCAAAGGGTCCATCACTGCCGATGTCCTAAATGTGTGGGATTCAAATGTCCACTCCAACCACTATGGGTATCAAAAGCCGCTTGCAGTGTGAGTGGATCCCTCCTCGTTGCGAGAATGCACAGTCCAGCTGACAGCGAACCCTTCCGGGACCGCAGCTGGTTGAAGGAGATGTTTGTCAAGGCTTGCAGAGAGTACCACATAGACATCACAGGTCTGGTATGGAAGAATGCTAGACTGATTACGTAATCACGCTCGGATTTAGAGGTTATCGTTTCTTCGTGAAGACGCAGCTCCTTCAAGATCAGATGGCTAGCTTTTAATATAAGATAGAGATTGTCTGTTGCTTTGTGCAATCGCGGAGTCATGGTTCTTTTCCTCTCTTGCTTCAGTCCCAGAACTTGCAAAAGATGCAAGCCGTGCACGGCGATATCGCGACCACATTCGATGAAGAACATGGAACAACAGCTCCGAGAAGTCCACCTCCTACTTCCCGTCGCGTAATGCTATGGATGTGCTGAGACTTGTTTACCAGTCACGTTGCTCGAGCTTCCAGTAGAGATAGTCAGTGCTGCTAACGAATGCAGATCGTGCGACCCTTCTGACACGCTTGCGAAGCTCGCAAACATCGCAATCCACATGGGCAAGCGCGAACTCGTTACGTTCGGTAGCCTTTCCAAGCAAGCGCGAACTATCGCCGTACCTCCAAACCCACTCGTTGCGCTTCACGAGCGATGTACTGATGAGGATATCTCTGCTAGTCGCGATACCTCTTCGCTTGCATCTCGCTTGGCAGGCTGGACAGCAATAAGATGCAGACCTGTTTCGAGGCGTTCGATCAGGGTCAGCTGGCTTGCATCAGAAGGTTCAATGTCACTCTTCGACTCCCTCTCCTTCCTGCTGACAGGGCAGAAGAACGAACCAGAACAAAAGGGCTCGGCGTCCTGTTAGGGCGAGAGCCTCAGCTTCGGAACCTTGAACTACATATCTTCTTCGAAGCTGCCAGTCTGGGATTTGAGTCGCTCGTGCAGCCTCCTCTAGACAGCCTGTCCATGCTGGCTGAGGCTGCCCAAAGTCACCGCCTGGTTCTGGACTTCACGCGATGGAAAGATGCAGGACGGTCTTCAACACGCTTCTGGCCCGTATTCACATATCCTGTCCTCGGTCCTGTCTCCTCGCAGAAAATTCGTCACCTAAAAATCATACAATTCGATAGCCATTTTGGCAAAAGAGCTGCAGATGGGATCAACGATGCGGACCGTCTTCTCGATTTTACGAATCCATCCATCATCGAGCAGAGTATGATTAAACAGATGGCAGAAATGGAGCATCTCACATCTCTCCACCTTCAAGCGTGTAACCTTTCCACCCATTTCGACGTTCCGTACGCATTCAAGCTCCTCAGTCTCGTGCTGGATTTCGAAGGGGTCAAAGTGTGTCAGCACAATGCAAATTACCGAGTAGCCTTGGCCCTGATACGTGCCAACCACAAGACCCTGCGAGAGCTGCAGATGAAAGGTTGGTACTTCAGCAATGGTGAAGACCTCCAGGACAGTCTAGGGATGTCCTCGTTGATAAGTCTCACTATCGATAATCCCCCCCTCAGTGTTACACAGGCAGCTGTCATGCTCGCCTCACTACCCAGATTGACGAGTCTGTTCTTGAGGAGAACATCACTCGAGGATCCGGCTTATACGAGGCTTGCAGAAAGTATCGCTAGTCTTCCAAGCGTCATGAACATTACTTTGGAGGCTTGCGACTTGCATCGAGATGATCCGAACTGGATTCGGGAATTCATCTCCATGTGCAAAATCCACGATGTGGCACTCCGAATCGTCTGGCCAGGCTATGACACGACGGGCACCTATGCATACGAGATCTGGGATTATGACTCAAGTTTGGTAGCTTTGCAGAGCTGTGTGCAGAAAATGTCCATTGATAGACACCTTCCTGAAACCAGGATGGAAAACATCATGTCCCTCGAGATGAGGATACTTCAACACCTTAGACTTTCTTTCGCTCCCTTCGATTCCCCCCACAAACCTAGCTATGAACATGGATTACCTTCCGACCATCTGCTTGTCTTCCTCGATAGGCTTACTGCGCCCTGCCTCGAAGTACTAGAGATCAACTTCTGCTCTCCATTTATCGATTATCTCAGGTCTTTCGCTAGCTATATCGCGTCAGGCAACTTTGCAAGCAGATTTCCGCTGTGTCGGGAGATCAACGGCTCTATCACAGCCGATGATCAAAGCGTGTGGGAGGCAAGCAATCCTTACCAACATCCAAAGATACTAGCAGTGTAGGTGTTTCTTTCCCTCAACAGCGGTAAGAAAGCTCGGCTGAGAAAAATTATCTGTTTGTGAAGCTGGCTGAAGGAGCTGTTTATCAAGGCTTGTACAGAGCATAAAATAGCTGTTACGGGTCTCTTATGGAAGAACGCAGCTTTAGTACTGTGATATTTGAGCTGCTAAGCCTGTTTTTGTTAAGTCGCGAAGAGCGACAGACATCCAAGGTAAATTCATATAGACGTTCGAGAGGTTGTATGCAGTTCGGCCGTAACAATCGTCGACTTACGGTTCCTTGTCCGTCGGCTTTGTCCCTTGCTTCAGCACCAAAACTTGCCAGCGATGGTCATATTCATGGCCAAGCGACGCGTGATGGACAGCGACAGTGAGGAGTCACCACCACCACCGTCGAGAGGTCTGACTGCTTATTCGTTGCCCTTTGCACGCGCTGAGATCCTGCCTGTTTACACAGTTACGCTGCTCGACCTCCCGGCAGAAATAGTACGGGCCCAGACTAACAGCTGATGCTAATACACACATCTGACACGTCTAATAGCTGGGAAACATCGCCGCCCACATGGACAAGCCGGACTTGCAGGCCTTTGGAAGCATCTGCAAACATGCCCGACGCGCCGTCGTGAGCATCAGAACGCCCCCTAAATCGATGCAGCTGATGATGTACCTGATAGTCACGCTACCTCTTCGCATCCGTCTCCCTCTGGAACCTAGATACCGACAGAATGCACAAATGCTTTCAGACCTTGACTTTGTGCCAGCTGACAATAATCAGGCAACTCCAACTATACTTTGGTGTGCCTCTTAATGATCCACTCGACAGACAAGAAGAATTCCTCCAAGCAAGGTGGTTGGGTGTTCTGATCCACCTCATCGGACCCCAGCTTCGGGAGCTGTGTATCACGTTTTACCTTGACGTGACCATGAGCGCTCCCGCTGGCCCTGTCGATCCCGAGCTAGACTTCCTGGCGCTCATTGCTAACAGAATCAGGAGGTACAATTTAACTATAGACTGCTCGAGCGGGGAGGAAATATCAGAACCCGAAGTCACCTTTCCGCCTATCTTCACAAATCGTCTGGTTTCTTCCATACCTCCCTCACAGATCACAACATTCAACTTAATATCATTCGACAGCCACTTTGGCAAACAAGCGGTCGGCCAGCAGTTGGATTTCCACGACTCTTACGATGCGCATCTTGACTTCACGGTGCCATCGAACTACGAGAAGGATCTAATTTCAGCGCTTGAGGGCATGGCAAATCTTACAAGTCTGCATTTGGCCCACTGCATTCTGTCAAGTCACTTCGCTCGGGCGTATTCATTCACGCTGGTCGACCTAAAGGTGGATACATACGAGCCGCAGTGCAGCCATGATGATACCGCTGTTATAGCGATCTCGCTCGCGCGAGCTAATCAGGCCACTTTACGACAGCTCCATTTAAAGTCGTTAGATTTGACAAAAGTCGAGCCTATCCAGCTGCCACAATTGAGGGCACTATCATTGTCCGTGGTGAGAGGTTCTCACAAGGCTCTGAATGTCTTCAGAGTCCCGAAACTGGCGACACTTTCCTACAAGAACACCCGGTTCCAGCCATCTTACATAAGTCGAGCTCTACGGGAGATCGGTCACCTTCCAGCTCTCATACTTATCAGGATTGAGCGATCCATGGATTTCTCGAAATTGCGCCAGCTCGAGTGTGCCAACTTCCTCTCGGCGTGTGCTGCACAAGGCATTAGACTCGAGCTATACAATCCGGGTTCCGCCAACTACCAATTCAAGCTGTGGGATCAGGAAGGTCATCTTAGCATGCTGGGCCTGCATTTGCGGGCGGTTGGGATACAGATTGCAGCTCCACCGGGGTCTTGGGCCGCCGTGTCAAGATACACTATGCCGCACCTTACGCACCTTCGTCTCTCCTTCTCTTCTACTACTCACACCACAGCATCGATGACAGCAACAGAGTACGCGCTGGCTTCTGAATATCTACTTCCCTTTCTCGAGAAGCTAGAGGCGCCTCTGCTCGAAGCCCTAACGATCAGTTTCTCCACTCCGTTCATCGATTATTTGCAAGGCTTTGCTAGATTTATTGAATCCAAAGCCTTTTCGAACAAATTTCCCCGTTGCACAACTATCAGCGGACATATCACGGCAGACAGCGCAACCCTTTGGAACCTTCCCAAGGGCCCTGCAATCGATCCTGCAACGGGCCCACAGACGGTGAAGAAGCTAGAGACAGTGAAGAAGCCCGTATCTGTGTAAGTCACCCTGACAGAACCGCTATATCGAGTTACACAGCTGAGGGACATTGGAAGCTGGATCAAAGAAAGCTTCATAGCAGCTTGTGAAGCCAATAATATCAATATTTATGGTCTGTCCTGGTCTACTGCATCACTGGTAGTCTGAACTATTTGCTCGCACAACGAGCTAACGTTAGTGAATGTTCCGATGAAGTCTTTTAAGAGTCAGCTGCGGAGAAGAGAATGCAATGAACCTGCTTAGTGCTGCTCGTTGACGTACCTTTTGTACTTGCTGTCCTCGCAAACGCGCTCTTATACGACTTGCATTCAGACGACTCAGGCATCATGGAGGCCGAGGTACCTGCCGTTGCAGAGTCAAGCAAGGTCATCCCGAAGAACAGCGAGTTGACCATTGTAAGACAGAGCTCGCAGGCTGAGATCTTGCGCCAGTTCGCCTGCTCGACTTGCCGGTCGAAGTCGTGAGCCGCCAGAGCTTCAGCGCGTCAAATGGGCGACTGAGCACGTCTTATATAGCTCGACAACATCATGGCGCGCTCGTCGACTTCTGCATTGCGCTCCTTTGGCTCTACTTGCAAATCCTTACGCGTCATTGCCGTCTGTTTACTTTACTTTTTCCCGCAGCTCGACTTGAGTTCTGACAGATCAGAGACAGGCACCTTTCCTCTTTGCTAGCATCAATCTCGACAATCTAGATCCGAAAAAGCTAAGCGAAGTCTTCAGCGACCTGGGCAGCTTTCTGCACATCCGCAAGCTGGCTTGCAAAGTCAAAGCGCCCTACGATTATAGCACATCTCAGGCGACACAGCGTTTGTCCTCAAAGTATATCAAGCTACTTCTAGGCCTCATTGGCAAGCGCATCAAGGCTTTGCAGCTGTATGTTGATCTCAGCCTCTATCATCCGGATGAAGACGATGAGGACGAGCCGGGAGTCACAGCTGGGGAAACAGCAGACGCCGTTCAACAGCTGATCGATGTATCGGACTCTTACCACCTACATCTCAACTACAAGCATTGGCAGCCCGACCCAGAGGAGGAGGAAGCAGTATGGCCAACTTTCAATCTTCCGTTGCTCAAAGATCTTCCCATTGAGAAAGTCACTCACGTAAAGCTTGAACGCTTCAGAAGCTACTATTGGGGCCAGAATGGCGATGATACCAAGGCCGCCCGAGTCGAGAACGATCTCCGAAGCAAACTTTCAAGCTTTAACAATTTACGAGAGCTTACTCTCGAGAAATGCCGACTTTCTCAGCGAATGACTACCTTCGCCCTGCCAAATCTCACGCACCTAACTCTGTTCTTTACGGATTTGGGATCAGACGAAGAGCATGAACAGGACCCAGAGGAAGATGTAGAGGGCGAGACATTCGATGTGCCCGCGTCCCTTTCTATTATCACTGCAAGCAGACATACACTCACTACATTGGTCATAAAAGGCCTAGATATGGAGCCTGACGATATCATCACGCTACCATCCTTACAATATCTACGAATGGATAATTGCGGCCCGTTTCCCTTTCTCGAGTACGCTCATATGCCGAGACTCACTTCACTATACATCTCGCATACTTCTGTTGACCTGGAGAGCGTCAACAATTACTTCTGCAACAGCGATGCTCTTCCATGCCTCAAGTTCTTCCAGCTCTACTCATGCGAGCTCGAGGGCGAAGAAGAATTTGCCAACACATACACTCTATTCAAAAGCAGTTGCCAGTATCGCGGTGTCAAGCTTAGGCTTGTCCACATGGACAGAGTATTCGATGCTTGGCAAGATAGGGATAAGATCGCAGCTTTGGCAGATAACGTAAAAGACATCAAGGTCAGACTCTCTTCGCACAATGAGCAGCGAGACTACCTTCACGTCATCGCTCCTGCCCTTTGCAAGCTTGATCTTTCTCTTAGCTTCACGCTGCAGGAAGATATGGGAACTGGACATTTAGCTACTGGAGACATCCTACACTTCCTCGAGAGATTCCACGCTCCATCCCTTCGCGAACTGAACATAAATTTCTCCTCTCCTACGGTCGAGTATCTACTTGATTTTCACAAAGCCATCAATACAGGCTCTTTCCGCGCGCAGTTTCCTCACTGCAAGACCATCAAAGGCAGCATTACGACTGATACAGAATCGCTATGGGATGTGAAACACAATCGAGCGAAACAGATGTCTGGGTAAGGCAGATCGGCAACCCTTGTGCAGACAGTGACTGACTTGACTGGCAGATGGCTGAAGGAGAACATACTAAAGGCTTGCAAAGAACAGCGCATTGATGCTACTGGCATCGCCTGGAAAAATTCGCGAATGATCTTCTAGGAAGATCTAGGGTGACATAAAAGCGAGGGCCGTAACACTGCTGGCATTCAAAGTATGGCAGATCTCTAAAAACCGAATTGAAGGCGGATGCGGACAGACAGAGGCACCTAAATTACGTAGTCCGACCGAAGCAAAGTAAAGGATTGTTGTTAGAACCCTTGCACAATATAGATGCAGTAGACAATACCTGCAATACTGCTACATTGGATCGCGCACGAAGATGTGCTGATACTTCAAGCTGCTTTGAGATAGCCGGGCCCCTTTGCCTCAGACTGACAGATTACCTCGACAAGATGCGCTCCCTGTCGATTCTCCTTTCTCTTTCAGCTTCGCTTGTCCCAGCAGCTCTCGCTGTGCCGACCATCCAGCTGCCCGACCTGGTCATCGATCCGCTGAGCTGGAGTACCGGTCACGCAAACAGCGATGGCAGCGTCCATGCATCGTCAGGCTGGACCTTCGTGGACTGCGGTGTGTTGTGTATGCTGATATTGA
Source organism: Erythrobasidium hasegawianum (assembly GCA_001972285.1). Lineage (NCBI taxonomy): Eukaryota > Fungi > Basidiomycota > Cystobasidiomycetes > Erythrobasidiales > Erythrobasidiaceae > Erythrobasidium > Erythrobasidium hasegawianum. The sequence goes on along the minus strand of BCII01000004.1, from coordinate 1,375,490 downwards.
CAGCATCCAAATGCTGATTTCCCCGATTCTTGCGTGGACCCAGGCGAGCCAGAGGATGCCATCGAGATCAAGTCACTCAAGGTCACTCCAGATCCGCCAGTCCCAGGCCGGAGAATGACCATCTACGCTGATGGACATGCGAACCAGCGTATAGATGTCCGTGTATCTCCCCCGAAACCTACTCCGAACGAAAGCTGACGACGGTGTCGCCCCCTTTCAGGAAGGAGCATATGCGGATGTAGTAGTCAAGCTGGGCCTCATCAAGCTGATCCAGAAGAGATTCAACATCTGCGATGAGCTGTGCGTGTCGTCTTTACTGCTTCGTCGACTTTAAGCTGACGATGATCTCACAGCCGCAACTCGAATGCTACTATCCAGTGCCCTATCGAAGCTGGCGACCATGCCATCATCCAGAGCGTAGATCTGCCCAAAGAGATCCCTAAAGGTGTGTAAATTTCGACCACGACACGACTCAAGCTTATCACCTATCCGACATTTCAGCCAAGTTCACCGTCAACGCGCAAGCTTATACTCAGCCTCCAGAGGTTCCGATGGCATGTGCTACCATCATCATTGACTTTATGGATCACAGGCTCTAGGCATACCAACAGGCTCGTCAAGCGCCTAGTCAATTTTCCGATGCATAGCTTTGCAGTCATACGGTTGCCAGCATGTGATTCTTTAACGTGTATTTACCATGTACATATTGTTACAACTTCGACCTATTCTCATCATTCTAGGCTCGTCTTATCGCTGACTTGGTCAATCTTGCACTTCGTTCGCATCAAGCTGGCGCAAAGTCCTTACTATCCATAACATCCTGCCTGGTATTGCGGTTCCCTTCGACAGCGAATGCAGTATGCTCGTCTTGCAGCCCAAACATCAACCTCCGTCCGCCTTCAGAAGAACCAGCTTGGAGCAATAGCACCGAGGTTGCAATCTGCTTGTAGCAACGTAGCTCATCATGTGAAGCTTTCTGTAGGTCGGAATCCCTACCTGAAGCCTTTCATGCGGCTGACTCCGACATCTCTCGAAAGCCTGGCCTTTCTTCTGCGTTTCTTGCGCATGCAAGACATCAAAGTACCGATAGTAGAGGAAGAGGCACTGATATAGATCGTGTAAGACCCTCAGCAATACAATGGGATTTCGCTTTGGCTGACTCTTGATCCCAGGACTTTATCCTGTCTATTCTGCAAGCACAACCCTCGGCTAGAGATTCAAGATCTTATCTTCGAGCATTCGCTTCAGAGCACAACTCTAAAGGCAAGCAGAAAGCATCCGCTTTGTTTGGCAAGCCTTTGGCAGGAACAACCGCTGGCTCGGAAACGCTGCTTACTGCAGAAGCTGTACCAGGCCTTGCTACAGTCTCGTCTACAGATACCAATCCGCTCGTAGAAGAAATCCTTAATCCCATCACAAGACATACGGCCGTAGTCAAAGTACAAGGCCCGTTTACGGCCCGTCAGCGACACAGCATAGCAGAAGGCCTTATCTATCTCCAACGACTAGGCCTGGTCAGCATTATCGTCGTTGATGATGAAGCCTGGGCAAATGCTGGTCATATCGGATCGAGTGCGGCACAGCTACGCAAGGAGATGGTACAAATGGCAGAGGCCCTGGCAGAAGAGTTCGAGAGTATGGGAGGAAGAGCTATTCCCTTGGTGAAGAGCCTCTTTCGATTGAAAAGCCAATCCTCTTCTGCGGAGCTGCAGGAAGAAGTTTCTTCAGCGTTTGGGAACCCTACTACAGAAGTCGAATCGCTGGAACAGCTCAAGTCTGCCATATCGCGCGGCGAAGTCCCAATCATACCTCCGATAGCCTACGACGCCGACCTAGCGGCAGTCGCAGTACATTCGAACGATGCAATCCAGGCGCTAGTCGAAGCTTTGGCTATGGAAGGCCGCAAGCAGCAGTCCGGCCTTTGCCATGGTGAAAAATGTAGCACCGTAGATCATCAACTACACGACATCGACCTCACGCCTCTGCGGATGATGGTGATCAATCGCGAAGGCGGTATCCCTTCACCTGCTCGCGGCGGGAACCCACATCTCAGCGTCAATCTAGAATCAGAGTTCGATTACATCCATGACACCTTCATCTGGCAAAAGACGCATCCATCCTCTCTTAGCAACTTGGACCTCATTCGATCCTGCCTGAAGCGCCTGCCTCGTGATTCTTCAGCCATCATCGTATCTCACCGCTCTCCTAAAGCACTCATTGCCAATCTCATCACCAACAAACCTGCCCACTCACCCTCCCTCCACCACTCTCTCTTGCCCGCAAAGCAGATACAGCACACTCCTACTATTCTACGCCATGGTCTGCCAATCCGTGTGATCCGAAAACTCGAAGAGGTGGACAAGGAGAAACTTACCAAGTTGATGGAGGCGTCCTTTCAGAAGGTGCTCAACGCAGACAAATACTTCGCTCGACTGGAAAAGGATCTAGACTTTGTCATTGTAGCCGGCGAAGGCGACAGAGACTATCAAGCCGCGGCGATCGTGACTCTCGAGAAAGACGAGGAACGCGAAGATTCAAGCCCTATCACCTACTTGGACAAATTTGCAGTCCTACCTTCATTACAAGGCGACGGTACTGTCGACTTCCTTTGGACGGCTTTAAGAGACGAGACGTTCGGCCTGGGTCTACTAGACGCTCTAAATCCCAATGGAGGTAAAGAGGGTGTGGGTCTCGGCACCGACCTAGTATGGCGATCGCGGGCAGACAATCCGGTCAACAAGTGGTATTTCGAGAGAAGCAATGGGTTTGTCCACATTCCTGAGATGGGCAAGGGCGGCGTCAAGGGTACTCTGTTCTGGTGCGATGCAGAAGACAGAATCAGGAGACAGCTAGAAGCAAGTCCTCAGGAAGACCACGAACGCAAAAGTCTTAGCATGGTTATGGCAGAGGAAGAAGGTAGATTGGCTCGATGGGCTCGTATAATAGGATCAATCAAGAGCTGCTGGTTATGATTTGTCGCTGAGTGGAGCATAGGTCTACTCGATATGTCGTTGTATCTAGTAATCCCCACGCCCAAAGAGCAAGTCTCGCGCAAAGCCGCATGCATGCTATGTGTCAGTCAAGAGGTAGAAAAGCTGGTTATATAGACTAGAAGGCTTTCAATACTACACCGATCAAATGCCCTGAAATATTGATTCCGATTCCTATTGATTCCGTATTTTATATCTGCACCGAATTACCAAAAAGCCCTGTGTTGAGACATATATGAATCCCGCCTTTACTCGCTCCATCTGAAAGCAGGGTGCTTCCAGTCGAGATCCTGGATCTGCCTCTGAGTAAGCCCGGCAAGCTTCTCGTCAACATTGACCTGTTCTCTGCGCTTGTTATCGCGGCGGACAAAGATCCACAAGCCGATAGAGAGCAGGAACAGAGTGGTCGACGTAGCGAAGTTGATGCCGTTTCCGATGCGGTAGTTTGGCTTGTCAAATGGCAGGAAGGCCCAGGTGGAGATCTTTATTAATGGTCAAGGATCTCTTCATCAGTAAACGGTTCTCTTTTCCTTCTCTTCTCTTTATTTCAGCTTAAAGTAGTAACTTACGAGACCGCCAACATTACCTAAAGACCGTAAAAGTCAGCTAAATGACAGAGTCGGAGATTGCTGTCATTTGGGCTTACCGGCCATCACATTCAATCCAATGGCAGATGATCTTGACGTGTCGGAAAGCACGTTCGCACTGATTTGAGCGTTTGATAGAGCTCCGAATTGGAAAGCTCCGATAGCGATGAGGAAGGTGGCTGCGTATCTGACCATGGGCTGTGTCGTGTCTGTTCCCAAGAACATAGCGTAACCTGTAAGAATGTCTAAGCATTCAGGGTCTGGCAGGCTCAGATAGAGTAAGTACGAACCGGCCATCATCAGTGGTCCGCTTGCAATAAAGAAGATCAAGCGCTTGTTCATCTTCCAAGAGAAGTAAGGGACCAAGAGGACGAAGAACGCGCCGACAAAGTAAGGAGGCGTGGTTCGCAACTGCTTTGATACAGTCGTTGCCTTGGGGTAGATAGTAGCCACGATAGTCGGGAGGAAGAAAGCGAGACCTGAAACCAAGAGATGAGTGTGGCCCAGGCGGGTGTAATCCGGTAAGCTCACCTTGTACAGTGACGTTATCGAGAAGGAAAATGAGTGCGACGGCCATGGAGTTAGGGTTGAAGATACCACGCAGAATCTTGGCTGTGTCGAGCTTGTCCAAGACTTCGGTCGTGCCGACATTTTCAGACTTGACACGAGCGATAGCCAGATCCTTCTCTTCTTGCGAGAGCCAGCGCGCAGTTGCGGGTCTATCTGTTAACGTCACAAAGGCAATGCATGCTAGAAGCATGGTGATGATTCCTGCATCACGAATAATCAGGGTTTGACAGCATATCGACTGAGAATGTTGCTCACCCTCCACCAGGAAAATCATTCTCCACGTGTGAGCTGAGCCGATTCGGTCGAGAGTGAGACTAGAGAAGCCAAGTCCATGCGGTCAGCGCGGTGTTTGTGCGCGACGGATGTAGAAAGTACCCACATGCCGCTGGCAAGCAGACCGCCTATGGCGCCGGCTAGAGGTGCCATTACCTATAGTCAAAATTACGCTCAGTGCCCGCTACATCTAGTCCATGACAATTGCTGATCTTACGACATAGAGAGCCAGACGGAAGACGAGTTCGCTCTTTCTATACCATCTAGAGAGATAGTATGCGATTCCTGGAAGCATACCAGCCTGTTTCAAAAGTCAGTATCGTTTGATGGTGCATGCAAGGCGAAGCTTGAATACCTCGAAGATACCCAGTAGGAATCTGACGGCGGCAGCCTGGCCCATAGTATGTACATAAGCCGTGCATAGAGAGAGGAGACCAAACATGAGGGAGATGAATGGAATGAACCAGCCAGGCCCGAAGTACTTGCAGGCGATATTGGAAGGGATCTCGAAGACTGGAACAGCGGTCAATTTCGGAAGTCTCTTCGTAATGGCGCACTACTCACGGATGTAGCTGATGTAGAAGCAGCTGAGGAGGATGTTGTAGTCGTATCCCTTGAGACCGAGATCCTTTTCCAAACCAGCCAAGCGTGCATTTCCAATGTTGGCTCTGTCTATGAAGCAGAACAGGTATAACAAAGCCACAGTTGGAATGATGTATAGATCAATCTTGAGTCGCAGTTTTGCTTCTGCCTTGGGGTCGAAAGTCACGAGTGCATTTCCTGAGGAAGAAACCTTGTTTAGTCCGTTTTCGCTTCGAGTCTTCTTGGGTATACGACATACCGTATTGATCGGTTGCTGCATGACCTCTGGCAGCGATGGCATCCAAGCGTTCTTGTTCTTTGGCCTCGAGCTGAGTCGGGTCGGACTTTTCAATCACGTCCAGAGCGGAGTCATTCGAGTGTGCATTGCCAAATTCTGCAGCAGAGCCTGCATTGTAAGAAGCCATTGCTTCTTCTACTTTGCGATCTTCAATCGCAGTACACCGTAGGGAAGGGAAGAAAAGACACGAAGAAAGCGAAGAAGCAAACTTGCATTTTGCAGTTGATGGCACCCATGGAAGCTCCAGCAGGCTCGGGTAGAAGTCAAGGAGGAGCTCCAGCCCGCTCAGAATACCCACAAAGTCTTGGCAGAGTCCAGAACTGATTGATCGGGCACTGATCGACAGGCCTGACAGCTCATGATTGGCTGATTTCCCGGTTATCACATCTCCGGAGCTTCATATCAGCGGAAGTACGTTTGTCCAGCGCAAACTGTTCATCCACAACCGACCAGAGACCATCATTCACGTCAGAAAGCTCTTGCGAAAGGTGGACGGTCGAGTTAGAAGCTGGAAAGTCCGTGGACATCACATCAGCGCCTGCAAAGCCAGCGCGCATCAGTCTAAAGCTGGGTTTGACGCGACAATATACGCGGTACTTTCGCTCAACGCACGCTGCAATACTGTCAAAATTGCTATAGCTACGCGACTTCCGCACTGAGAAACCAGGACTGCGAATGAGACAGAAGGCTACTATGATACGGTCCTGTCAAATGACCAATTGGCAGTCAAGCACCGCGCGTACCCCCTCAATCCCTCCACCTGAACGCAGGATGTTTGTATTCGAGATCTTGGATCTGTTTCTGTGTAAGGCCATCGAGGGCAGCTTTCGTGTCTGCTCTATCGCGTCGGCGATTGTCTGCCAGGATCCAGAGGTAAAGTCCTATCGAGATGAGAAGGATAGTGGACGAGGTCGCCAGATTGAGGCCGTTACCGATCTATCGAGAGATCATGTTACATCAGCAGTGTACGCTATGGTAAGTAGCAGGCTTACACGGTAATCGGGGCTGTCGAAGGGCAGAAAAGCTGGTAAAGGCTGTCAGCTTAAGGCAGGTAACATGAACAGAACAGAACCTTACACCAAGTGCTGATGAGCCCGCCTATGTTGCCCATAGCGACATTGAAGCCAATGGCTGCAGACCTCGCCGTGTCCGACAAACAGTTGGCTGACACCTACGCTTTTACCGTGTCAGTTTTCTGCCCAATTTCAAAGCATTCGTTACTGACCTGAGCGTTGCTCATCGCACCGAAGCTGTATAGAACGTCAGCTTTATTCAGTCTTTGTGATGTGGGATAACTTGCATGAAAGCGCCCGGCGCAATGATGAAAGTCGCACCGTATCGAGTCTGCGGATCCTTACTGGCCAGGAACATGACATATCTGCAGAGGACATGAAAGTGTCAGATCAAGCGGATCATGGGTATGATTCGAAGCCCTGTTACCCGGTCATCATCAAAGGTGCACTGAAGAGGAATGTCCATAATCGCTTATTCGTTTTCCAACTGAGGAAAGGAATGAGGAGGTTGACTACATGCCCAAACAACTGGATTAGCCCTCCATGACAGGATTCTCCATTCGCGCAGACGTACGGAAAGCTCCGACGACATAGGCTATTGGAGAAAGCAGCACAGGTTGCGAATTAGTTATGAGGCTTGATCAACCAGGTCTTCATACGCACGAGGGGCAGTTCGCAATTGCTGAGTGACCACAGAGGCCCGTGGATAGATTGTTCGCACAATGGTGGGGAGGAAGAAAGCCAGTCCTTGTACAGTAATGTTATCGAGTAAAAAGATGGCAGCGACAGCCAAGGTCTACGTAGGACGATCCTTCCCTCAGCCAAACGCACGGTGAAAGAAGAAACAAGACTCACATTGGGGTTCTTGAGGCCGTTCTTGAACTTGGCCCAATCTAACTTATCAATCAAATCTGTACTTCCAACATTCTCGCTCTGCACACGAGCGATAGCGATCTTCTTTTCTTCGGCAGTCAGGAATCTTGCAGTTTCAGGACGGTCTGTCAATGTCCAGAAGGAAATAATCGCAAGTCCACAGGTTATGATTCCCTCGATTAGAAAGATCATCTTGAGGTACGAAGAATATCAGCTTTACCGCTCTCATCCAACGGAAAGAGTTCTGAAGCTCACCTGCCAGCGCTCAATCGAGCCAATGCTATCTATTCTCAATATAGCACTCGCAAGCAGTCCTCCAAACGCGCCTGTCGTATGCCTCGGTCAGCTGACGGTCTCCGAGGAGAACTGAAATTGCGTAGCGCACCCGCCAGCGGAGCAGTAGTGAGGTAAAGGGACAGTCTGAAAGCGAGTTCTGATTTCCTATACCATCTGGATAGATAGTATGCGATACCAGGCAGCATGCCCGCTTCGAACACGCCCAATAGGAAGCGCACGCCGGCCGCTTGTCCGAAATTGTGTACGAAAGCAGTGCATAGAGAAAGGAGGCCAAAGCCGAAAGAGATGAAGGGAATCCATTTCCCTGGTCCGAAATACTTGCAGCACACGATGCTTGGAATCTCGAAAATGATATACGCAATGTAGAACATCGTGTTGAGTAGGTTGTAATCGTAGCCCTTGAGGCCGAGGTCTGAACATGACGGCAAGAGTATGTCAGCGAATACATAGCCTGCACAGGAAGAGTATTCAATACCTCGCTCCAGCCCAGCGAGCCTGGCGTTTCCGATGTTTGCTGTTTATTCCAAATGGAAAGAAGATTAGTTCTGCGGTGCTTCCACAATAGATTCACTCACCCCGGTCGATGAAGCAGAAGAGGTAAAGCAAAGCTCTATTGACGGGAAGTTTCGATGAGAGGGAGAAGACGCGATTTGAGTACTTGGCTAAACCTTCGTTAAGACAGGGTGAGATACTTACACTGTAGGAATAATGTAGAGATCAATCTTGAGCCTGATTCTTGCTTCTTCCTTGGGGTCAAATTGCACGAGTATATTGCCGTAGTCATCGGTGAGAGCATGGTTGTTCTCGGCTGATATTGCCTGCTCTTGGAATGTTGCTTGATATCCTTCGACGGTATTTGCTGTTATTCCATCGTCTTTCAAGTCCTGCCCCATCTCTGGGTCACGGTCAGCCAGCAACATGGTGGTTTGTGTTGGAGGACGATGGGAGGAAGGGTCAGAGGATAAGCAAGAGTAGTGAGAATGGGATACAGTCCTGCACTTGAATTGCCGTATTGCTCCAAAAAGCCGGCGGCCGTTCGGCCCCGTGGAGGTCTAGTCACCCCAGCAGAGGAGAGCATATGCGGACAATCAGTCATAATCAGCAGAGCAGTAATTGCTATCGCAAGTAGCCGTTGTCCAAGTAATTAAGCCACGATTGAGCAACCTCTGGTCGGTTCGATGAAGTGAGCTCGAGGCTGATCTAATACTTTGGATCTGTAATGATGTCTCGTATGTAGCATAGCATGTCTTGAGATGCGAGTAAGGTTTCGCGCTCCCTATGTCAAAAAAGGCCTATTCCTTTGAGTTCGTCCATGGGTAAGTTTCATCCAAATCCTCGAATTCACGTTTTGCATCGTCGTTCGTCGTTCTGTATCATCACCCTGCCATGGTCCGCTCCTTCGTCCTCGCTGTTCTCGTCGTTCTCATCGCGTCCGCCCTCGTCGCTGGTGCTCCCTCTTCAGATGTCGCGGTGCATCGACGACAGCATCTCGAGTCGCGCGCAGAACTGCCATCCACCACTGCAGCCAGTAGCAGTGTAGCACCATCATCTGCAGCATCGCAGGCCTCAGCTACTCCAGCGCCATCAGGCTCATCAGCAAACTCGAACAATACAGCCAGTGCATCAGGGAACACCACTGCTTCTGCCAGCGGTACAAACAGCAGGAATAACAGTACATCAACAAATGCCACCTCTACATCCACTTCGTCTACGTCCGACACACCAAAACCTCAAGCAACAGACTTCACAGCCCAGGTGAGCTGACTCGCCTCGATATGCATTGAGACTCTATTCTGATGCCAATGTGATGCGCTGCAGACCCTCGTCGCGCCTGCTCCGGGCGCCCCTGGTACGGGCAACGTTGCTCAGTCTCCGGATGATTCAGTAGGTTCAGCTATGCTTTGTTTCCGTCGATAATACTGATGTTAAGTGTTTGCAGTACATTGCTGCCGCTCATCGCAACGCTATATTCGGTCTCTCAAGCGTCGTCACGCTGGTAGGAACAGCAGCCTATTTCACCCTCTAGGCCTGAATCTGCTAGCTGCACTACACTTCACTCTCGCAATACATCGTTCCACGGACAATACTCGTCATTTCTTTTGTCATTTTCCGGATAAAATCGCAAACAGCAGACTCATCCGCAGCTCAGTGTTACCCTGTATCACAGCAAACTCGTTCGGCAGCTTTCTCTGCAGTAGTCCACATTCCTGTTTCATTTTCTGCCGCGTGCGTAATCTAAAGCTACCTTTGGGCCGCATTCTTCGCTTTAGACTATGATAGACAAGGTCTCTCACGAAAGTATGTATATGCATGTAATGCAGCTTTCCTTTCTTTATTCCTCTGTTGACGTTCTCTTCTCTTCCTGAATCCAAACTACACACACAGGTCCGAGATGGCTCGCACAGCCTTTCTGCGCTGTACGCACTCGTTCAAACAGCTTTTCCCCTGCATCTGTCTTCAGATGCTTGTCGATTTGCGTGTCTTACATTTTTACCAAGGGCATCTCTCCCATTACTATTCCTTATTTCTGTAGTTTGCGTTCTCCTAATTAGCTTGTTCGACATTGCGATGACCTCTTGGCTTGTTTGCCTGGGAGGTAGGATTCTTGTCGAGTATCTCATACGGATACGGGAATAGTATTCTGATAATACGGAGATGTATATCAGTCTCTGGAGAGAAGCACTGCATAATCAAGGACACTCACCTCTTTATGTCTTCAAGCTGGCTGCCTGTGATCTTCTTACTTCTTCTGTGCATGATGCTCGACTGCTTTCCTGGAGTCTGTATAGCTTCCCTTGATACCAATCGGGATCCTGATGTACAAGGTGCAGCGCCCTCTGCTATCCAGGAGGAGATATGAGAAGGAGAATAGCACTGCTGGACTACAACCGAGCTGGTCGAGCGATCTGCCACTGTATGGCCTGAAGAAATAGACACAAGACCTGCAGAAGGGAGAGCGAGTCCAGGAGCGAAGGTCGAAGAACAAGGAGTCGAAGAGAGCTGATATGCGGATGTTTTTAGAGGTGCTTGCTCACGAAGAGAGGATAGAAGCGTGCTGAAACGTGGTAAGTGAGTGCCTGAAGAGATCGCTTGTTGCTCTTTCAATTTGGCAATCTTGAGCGAGTGACTTGGATGAAGAAGGTCTATAGTAGATGCTTGCTTTGTAAGCGGATGGAACGAATGTGGTGTGGGTATATTGGAAGAAAGATTGTTCAGAGAGCCTCGAACTTGAGGGTATGGCACATAACGATGATCGGACACAGGATGTGATGCCGTCAAGGAGGGTGCTGGTCCAGATGTGGAGGGAAAATCGTTCGGAGATGGAGGTGGAGGTAAGCGAGGAAGAAGATTGGCTCCAGTTTTCAGCAGAGATCTGGGAGCGGGATTAGATGGAGCTTGTTTGGGTAGACTTAGGCTTGGAATGTGTCCTCTTGGTGGGAGTAGGTCATCTTCCTTCTCCACAATAAGATTGCTGGTAACAGCACTTTGAGCTGGAGCAGTGGGGTGGCTGCCAGATGAAGCCTGCCCTTCCTCAGAAGCCTGGAAGCAGATACACCAAGTCATCAGTATCCACTCTTGCTCTCAAAAAAACGAGATCGCTCACCCTCACAAATTCTGGTCCAAAGAAAGGCACCAATTTCTCCTTGAAGCTTTCACAATAGGTTCTCGCCAATACTTTCGCATCTCCAAACTTGAGCCACGTCCCACGAAGGCCCATAGGCCCATTCTTCACCTTCTTTATGCGTCCCAGCTTTTGTGCATTTGCAGGCGAGAACCCCGGGATGACGCTCAGCATTTTGCTTGTGATGTTCCTGTGCCCAGCTGCCCGTGCTAGTGGTGTAAAATTTATATCTCCGCTGTCTGCATCCATCATCAAGATATACTTCTCCACCACGTCCTGAACAACACTGACTGCTTTCTTGCTCTGCTTTGTCTTCGAAGATGATGACGATGATGAAGGAAGTGTGAGAAAAGTGGCTTCGATGGGTATAGTGTACTCGTAGACTAGCATGTAGCCTTTACTGTTTGTGCTGGAGCGGTATTGTTTCATCGAGACGGGATATTCTGGCGAAGGGTAAATCTCCCATTTCGTCGTTGAATCTGGTCGTGTTGGAGTGGAAGGGTGAGCAGCTGCAGTCTCTCGAGCAACAGAAAGAGACCCCAATATCTCCAATGCCTCAGCTTCTGAGGCTCCCAGAGCCGACTCGTTCCTGATGCTCGACACGCCGGACGAAGCCTCGGACGTGATGGGCGAGGCAGCAGACATCTCCAATTCCGAGGAAGATGTCATTAAGACGGCAGAGTCGTGCTGCATCTCTTGCTCAGGTTGTTGGTCGCTACTCTCGTTGTCTGTAAGGAACTGGTTGTAGAGCGTGTAGTAGTTGTGCATTTTGACGAGGGGTGCGGGCGGAGGGAGAACGCGATCTCTGTCAGACGACATGGATGCGGATGGTGATCAATGTCAATCTGATGCTGGAGTCGGAAGAGGTTGATTTAGATTTGAGAAGCAGGAGGAAGGGAGAGGGCAGGAGGACGAAGAAGAGAGAAGAGGACGAGCATCATTCGCAGAATCAAGTCAAGCTTTGCTTCTGATGCCCTCGGCATGCTGTGTCGAGATCTGCTTGATGTTTGCCTCGACCTCCTCGAGCGTCGACATCGAGCAGGCATCACGCGTGGCTGGGTAGTCGCTGCTTGCTTTGGCTTGTTTCATCGCAAGCCTTCGCTTCCTGCACGCCCAGCAAAACCCTCGCTTCATGTTCAGATGCCAGATCTCATCAGCTTTTCGCGAGTCGGAGAGTCGCTGAAACCGAGCAAATTGCAGTGAGGCAAAGCAGAATGGTCGGGCCTGCTTTGTGTATTCAACAGAGCGAGCGACTAGGTAGACTTTGTTGCTCTCAGAAGGCCAGTGCTGGGTCGTTTGGTTGGAAGGAGTTACGGAGCAGTCAGCAGCGTCATTTGCGAGAGAGAAACGCAGCGAGGTGGTGAGAGGAGGTGAACTGCTCGTATGGCTGAGTAGGTTCACTGTCGTTGTTGCAGGCTGATTCTTCTCGTCTGGATCTCATCGTTCCCCTTGGACGAGTGTGAACAGAGTCAAGCTACGATGTGGTCAAAGCGGCGAGACATGGGTGCGGTCTTGACAGCAGGTTTCTCTATGTGCGTAGAAAGAGCATGGTAATTGCTTGTATTATGCAGGAGCAGAGAAGAGCGAAGTATGGGAAAAAGAGCATGCTAAAACATCTATACCGAACGCGTTCATCGCGGCAAGAGTGTAGTGTGCAATACTAGCGCACACTCCCATTCCCATTCTCCACAGCGAGCATCTGTTGCTTCTCCTTCTTGACCGTCTCGAGCATCGCGTGCAGCCATACGTCTACTCCATCCTTCATTTCATCCTGATTCATGTCTTCATCGTCCACCGTACTCTCGCTCTCTTCTCCTTCCTCACTATCACACGCGTCTTCATCCTGGTCTCCTTGCCCGTTCTCTTCAGAGTCCATATCGACCTCCGCGATCGCTCCACTGGCAATATACCTCGCATGCGCAAGCACGGGAATCCTTCGAAGTGTTCTTCCAGACATGCCATGGCACAACTCCGCCAATCTGCCCAGAGCTTGCGAATTTCGCACGATTGTCCGAGTGGAAGGAGTGATGGTATCGTAGCCTTCGTTGTACGCTTTCAAGCGACGCCATTCTAGAAGTTCGCTAGGTCGGATGATCCCGCTTCGCATCAGCTCGCGAAGACAGCCTAGGAGGATCCAGTAGACGGCTTGCACGGGAGGAAGGCCAATGTATTGCTTGACGTCTGCCCGGTCGATGAATGCCGAGTCTGAACACTGACATCAGATGAATGCAGGGATGTCAAATGATTGTATACACACCTATCGCTCCCGACAGATTGGAAGTGGTCATGACAAGGACGTTCTTCTTGTTCTTCAACTTATCAAGTTGCGTAAGGAGTGCGTTGACGACCTGGATAAAGCAGATCAGCTCTTGTCCCGTCAATGCCAGATGCCAATGACAGAACCCACTCTGACAGCATCACTCGGTTCTTTGCCGCTCATCGCCGTATCTCTCGCCGTAGTGAGCGATTCGACTTCATCTATCAGCACCACCACGAAACATTCTTGATCTTCAACCAATTCTAAGACCCGCGTGAAGAGTCTTTGTACGAGTTTCCCAGATTCCGAAAACCATTTCGACATGATGGAATGAGAGTTTATCTCGACCAGCTTGCCGTGCGTGTACCTAGAACATAACTGTTACTAGAACAGTCATAGAGTATTGAATTGTAAAGACGCTCACCTGTCTGAAAGGCGGATAGCTAGCTTTTGAGCCAGAGCTCGGCAAAGACTTGTCTTCCCCGTTCCTGGCGGACCATGCAGAAGGACAAGTCTACAAGACGAGGACTCAGCGTCGATGCGTCAAGATTAGGTTAGAAGGTGCATTGGCGCTGACCGATTCCATGTGATGACATTGAAGTCCACCTGCTTGTCTCCGAACAATTGCGTTGCATGTATGTAATTCAGGAGATTCTGCTTGATATTATCATCATAGATGAGGTTGTCCCATATCCCTTCTAGCGCTAGAGCAGGCAAGTGAGCCACAGTCGCAGCCATGACTTCGTTATCTTCCGAAGATCCTTGGCCGCCTTGATGTTCATCATCATCGTCATCGTCTCCTCCTTTCTTTGATGGAGCGGCGGTGAAAGAATCGACTATGAAAGCTTGCGACGGGCGATAGATGTGTATCTTCAGGTCGACCTCTCGCAGATAGACGATATCGCTGTTTTGAGCTATGATACGACAGTGTAAGCCATAAAGTCTTGCCTAACTCTGATCGGGCACTTACTTGACTCTGCAACGCGTATAGTATCGACGTATTGAGCCAGCAAACCGACTTCTTCCCAGTCGACGATGAGAGATTCCGGAATTAAAGAATCGAAATTTGCATGGATGAACTCGTAGACTGCTCTTTCTAGGATATCATGGCGAACAGAATGACGAGAGTTTGAGGAAAGAGCCACTTCGACTGCCAAACACTTCTCATCAGATCCCAATCGCGCACTCTACGCGCTTAGGGTTATTCTCTGCATACTGTGTAACTGTGCTCTTCGTCTTCTAGGCGCCAGCTTGCGCTTCTTCGGCCTTGTCGCTGGCGTTGTTGATGTCGGCGGCAGCTTGTTCTTCTGAAGCAGCATCTCCGCCAGACTGGCTTCTGCCATACTTCCAGTAGACGTAGAAGCAGTCACGATATCCATTGCATCGTCTTTGTCGCTGTCTGAAACGCCAGGAATCTTGTTGTTGTCGGGATTTCGCAGGTTCCTTGACGCTCGTCGAGCAGCCTGGCTGTTCTCGCGGTCACTGCTGCTATTACTGTCGTTGTCGCTGTTCGGATCGCCGTTCTTTTGCGATGGTCCCACTTCCTGCCTGTTTGCAGCTATCGTCCCTAATTGCTGCCTCTTTCTCCCAGCAGACGGCGACGGCGGTGGACCAAAGGAGAGCGCCTTCATCACCCAATCAGCGTAGAAGCTTTGCAGAAATGACGGGAAGAAGAAGCAAAGACTCAGAGGAGAGTCAAGACAGCACAGTAGGTTCACGTGATTATATTAGACAGTACAGTATCAAGAAGTGGTCTATCTACAACAGTACACTGCACTCACACTTACTACTGATATACTCCAAGAAGACAAAAGATTCAGGCCAGATCCCGGAAAGCCAGAAAGGACCGCCCAGAAGAAACGGGGAAGAAGAAGGAGGAGTGAAATGTTAGCCCAGCCGAGATAGAAGATCCGTAGAGTTGCTTCTTGCTTTGGGAGTGTTGCGACTGGTGTCCTCTGGCTGAGAAGTTGGTGCGGTATTGGATGGAGAGCGACCCAGTCTTGACAGTAAAGAGCCACTAGGCGTTTGCGTGTGCTGTTGACCGTTCGTCGGATCCTGTCGGGTAGTACGAGGTGCAGTTGGTGTCGCTAGAGATGCTGATTGTCCGGGTCTGTTTGCCGATTGTGTCGATGCTGCTGCTGCTGGTGCAGCTTGTCCATTTGGCGTAGTAGTTCTGAGAGTCCCCAACCTTTCTTGCAGGCTTGCTGAAGAGCGGCCAGCAGCTGACGGTGTGCCATGCGAAGCTTCCGGTCGCTCCAGGCGGGCTTCCAAAGTACTAGGGACCGCAGAGAACGGTTCTGGTCGTCGTCCGGAAGAGGAAGAAGATGATGACGGAACAGCAGAGTCGGCCATCGAGAGACCTTCTTGCGGGGCTGACACGGCTTCTAAAGCCCCAGAGGCCAGCGATGCTGATGCGGGAGGAGATCGCGATGTGGCTGCAGTCGATGTTGGAGCTGCTGCCGACGATGCTGAAGTAGTGGTCGGAGCTTGACTAGACAGGGATGTGGCCGATCTGCTTGCAATGCCATTGGATCTCGCGATCCCTCTGATACTTTGTTCAGAGCCAGAGCCGGATGTAGACGCGACCGGAGACGTTGCAACGGGCGCTCTTCCCATTCTTTGCGCAAGCTTATCCTTCGCCCATTGTTCTAGATCACTCCATAATATGCTGAGCTTGGACATCTTCTGTTTCACGATAGCAAGTGAAGGCTTTGCTCCTTGTATCCCGATGGTACGCTTTCGTAGCGCTGTCAAGACGCGCTCTGCATCCGCATGTGTAGAGTAGTATACGCGTGCGTAGTATGTGTCTGCACCGACAGACCGATTGGCACGACATACTGCTGCTGGACGGGGCAGATCTGGCATGGATTCCAAGAGCCAGGTTCGCAGCTCGTCTGCAGTGATAGAAGATGGGATATTTCCGACGTATAGACAGATGAGATCGGAGACATATTCCGCTGGGACTTTGGCTCGACTCGTATCTTCTGAGGTACTCGAAGAGGGCGTGCCGGAGCGAGATGAAGGCCGATTGACGGCATTCGTTGCTGGAGAGGAGATCGATGTAGAAGTAGAGGTGGAGGTGGAGGGTTGAGCAGAAATGCGAGTAGAGATGCTCTGCGGTGCTTCGGACATTGTTGTATCGCCAGCTTGCGCATTTTCGAGTTTGACGACCGCAGCTGATTCCTCTTCGACTTTGGCCTTCTTTTGATCATTGCCTTCGTCACGAGGCGGTGGTGTTCCAGGCTCTCGTTTAGTGTTTGTATTGTAACTGTCGTCCTCTTCTCGCTTCCTTTTGCTGCTGGACGGACTGTTCGGGGCAGAAGAGGTACCTTGGCGTTCAGCGTCCCCATTCTCGTCTTTGATCTGCGGTTTCCCCTCTGACTTCGGCTCAGGCTTGACGATGGGCTTGGTCTCTGGAGAGTTGTAGCGGGGAGTCGGTATCACAGACTCTTGATCCCGGAATCGAACACCTCCAGCAGGTGTAGGGGCTTTGGACCTTATATTCCTGTCTGCTTCGCTCATAGCGTCCAAGCTGTTTGCCCGGGTGTGGTGCAAGGGCTTCGCTTCTTCGTTCTCTCCAGCTTGCGAGCCTGCTCGTGAGGCATCTCTCTCCACTTTCACGATACTTTGCGGTCCATCCAACACCGAAGAAGGAGTAGGTGCCATACTTCGGCGTCTGCGCAGGACCTCGCTTTCCAGATCTTCTGCGCTGTCTGCGATACTAGCCAAATCCGCTCTATCATCGACTCTTCGGAGCCGTTCTTGCTCGAGCGCATCTAGTCCTGCTTGAAAGGCTCTGTTCCGGCGTTCGCGCTCTTGCGCCAGTAAATTGATATAATCCGCTTTATTCTTCCAATAATTATAGTCTGGTATGCCGGTTGAGCGCTGAGCTTGTAGAGAGGTATGTGCTCGGTCGAGTGCTTCCAGGAAGGCTGCAGGAGTCTGCGGGTTGCCGAGGCTATCGCAAAGTACCTCGAAACGTCTTCGACGAGCTGCGGCATCAGGAAGGTGTCGGGGCTGTTCAAGCGCTCGCATACGCATGCGAGCTTCATCGAGCACGCGCTGGCGCTCAGGTGACATAGGTACAGCTGGTAAAGGACGTCCAGGAGGCCCAGATGCGCCAGGTCGGGGCACCATGATTGGTGCGATATTGGCTGGTCCTCTCTGTGGAGGCGCAGCTGGTCCATCTTTAGCAAATTCCCTGCGGTTTGCTTCTGCTACACGCGCGGCAGTATCTGCTTCCATCCTCTCTAGAGCTGTCATTCTTCTTATGATGCGAGCATTTCTATGCATTCTGGCATGATGCTCTGCTGCTTCCCTTGCTGTCATTTCTCTAGCCACATTACCAGTAGCACCTTCTGGCTTGGCCGGTCGGTTGCGCGCGATTGTGATGTGTGTACTGTCGTCAGATGAGGACGAGGAGCTAGGCTCCCTTGCTCGCCGGGCCGTCTGTGCGCTATAGGGTCGACGCATTTCCTGACCTCTTGCCATCTGCTCGGCTAGCTTTCGATCTGCTTCTATTTGCCTGCGCTGCTTATCGTGCTCGATCTGTCTGCGGAGCATCGCTTGATAGTGAGCGTATCGAACCTCCCTTGCGGCCGCATCTTCCCCAGCAGGTGCTTCAGCCAGTACGGGAAGAGGTTCATCTGGTTTCTCGGGCTGAGCAACCGCAGGAGCATTGACCGTCGGAGGAACAGCAGGCTCCACATCTGGGACTGGATCTACGGAGGGTGTTACTGTTGGCCCAGCTGGTTTGTCGATGGGTTCAGAAGCTTCTTTCTTGTCGGAGCTCGTTGCAAAAGTGGGCTGCGCTTCTCCATTGCCGGATGCGACCGTGCCAGAGGAACCGCTTGCTTCTGCAGGCGCACTGCTTGAGGCGGCTTCTTCCTTGACTTTCTCCTCTGTAGTGTTGGATTGTTCCTGCTCTGCAGATCTGCGAGCGACTGCCGCTGCCGCTGCTGCTTGAGCTCTATTCCTCCTATTTTGCATGAACGAGATCAGCTGCAAAGTGAGCCGGAAAAGCCGTACAGCAGGACTGTACCTTCTCCAATAGATTAGCTCTGCAGCCATCTTTGCTTCTTCTGTCGCTAGTGGGTGCCATTGGACCAGACAAAGACGGGTCGTGGATAGCTCGTTGAGGTCTTTCGGGATATCCCAGGCCAGGCTTTCCAGCAGAAGAGCATTGTCGCTGTCGTCCGTGTTCATCTGTAGGTTCGTCCTGCGTAGAAAAGGTTAGTGTTATTGAGGCTCTCTCTCTGCGCTGGACAGAGTAGGCAGAAGAGAGAGCCAGGCTGCGAGTCAAAGGCTGTAAAAGGTAGGCACCCGTCAGAGAGCAGACAAAAGGGAACACGGTCATGTATAAAAGACAAGCTGATGAGCTACATTGCAGAGGAAAGGAACGACAACAAGCTAGGATGCATGGATGAGTAGAGACGACAACAACGACTAGCTAAGGGGGGCCCTAATCGAAGTTATTTCCTTCTCGGGAGCGCAAAAGAGCTGCCCAGTCAGAACCGATGGTACCAGTGCTGTTGCTACTGCGTGCGAACAGCCGAGTAGCACGCGCAGTGAGACGCTTGACAAGCGAGAGAGGCGGTTCCAGGTGATTGAAGTCTTCGACACTCGGGATATATGACACAGGCAGAGGCTGGAGCGATACCTTCTGTAAACTGCCCGCGACATGTCTGATTGCATCTTCATCTTCCACATTCCCTGCAGCGCTGTCTGGCTGTACGAAGATTTCGGATCGCTTCGCTTTCGGTTTCTTGGCGGAAGTGGGACTGGCAGTGAATGCTCCGATCTGATTCCATGCCCAGTAGGTCTTCGTATCGTATTCGGGTAGTGTGGCCTTGATCCAAGCGAGGTACTTGCCCTTCGGATCTCCATATGCCGCCGCAGCTACCATAACATGCGGCACCATCTCCTGCGCGTCCTCAAACTTTGGATCCATCTTCATGTTGAAGTCGATACCTGTCTGTATCGTAGCGCCATACTTCGATTGTGCCTGCCAGACGTTGACACCAAGCTGGTCGGCGAGCTTTGCGATAACGATCAGGCCCTCGAGATTGAAAGCCCTGTAGTGATATGGATGAGTTCGCACGGCTTCAAAAGGCTGTTCTCCACTAGCTGTGATCTGTTCCTTGAACGTGGTGGAGAAGAAGGTGTTTATCGTAGCTTTTGCGCCGTTGTAGTCGCCAATCAAGATTTGCAACGCTATCAGCTGGTTCGCATGGAAGGTAGCGTGATTGCTGTTATATGACAAGGATCCTGTCAGCCAGCTGTTCCCCCTGCAACGGGGTATCAACTTACTTTGCGGCAGCCGCAGATTTCTTGCCAATATCGCTCGTCTGCAGCCAGTTCAGATAGCTTTTCGCCCATACCACCATCCTTCGATCTCTATCCAGGGTCCAATCAGGTGCAGACGTCTGACGAAGGATTTGCACGGCATTGGCTACTCGAGTGATACCTCGAAGATCGACGACGGCCATGAAGCTGCCGAATTGATTTCCAGGAGGTCCTCTGACGATCTGGCCATAGTTGAGGTTTGGATTCATGCCAGTCGTATTGGAAGCGAAGTATGCATCGATATACGATGCAGCAACTCGAGAGTATTCGCCATCTTTCGTCAGTACCCAGGCCAGCGCGTTCATGATGCCAGCTTGGGTGACTTTGCCCATGTAGTCAGTCGCATTCAGAGTGCGAACGTCTGGGTTGACCTGTCCGTCTTTGCGAATGTATCTGCATACCGAATAGGCTGAGAGTCAAATCAAAGTCAGGGCTGCACGCTCAGGCGCACCGCTAAGCCGACGACTCACTGGCAGTAGGAGCTACATAGGTTGACGAAACCGTGCAACTGGGAGCCTGGGAGTTGGAAGAGGGCGCTTTCGTCGCGCTGACTTGCGGACCTTTGTCAGCACCTGCCTGAGCTGCTCTGGAGGCGGTGACAGCTGCGGGAGGTGGTTTACTCTTAGCAGGTGCCTTGACGTCGAAATGTGCATAGCCGTCGCTAGGCAGACCAGCTGCCGTGGGCTGGGCTATCGAAGCATCCTGGATCGAAGTCGAAGATTCCGAAGAGAGTACCAACGATACCGGCGTTCCTTCTACGTCATCGTCTCTCTTGACAGGTCTGCGAAAGTTGGATAGCGCATTGAAGCTGCGGCCAACAGGTCTATCTGTGTCGACGGAGGTCTCGTTCTCGGGCGTCCAGGCTAGCGGTACCCAGCTATCCCAGGCTTGGCCTTCAGCTGCTCGCTTTCGTAAGGAATCAGTCTCTTCCTCGGTTGCATCGGAATTCTGTGTGCCAGAGTCTGCAAGCGTAGGAGCGGGAGCTGCAGGGCCGCTGTTGGTCGAATTGATGTGGGAAGCATTGCACCAATTGCAGTCGGGCCAATGGCTACAAGAGACAGGTTGGATTTGTTCACTGCCGATGCTGTCTGCACTCACTAGGGTGCCCAGCTGAAGAAGTCGCGAGGATCGCCAGATGGCGCAAAAACCGTCGAGTTTGTCAACACTGGCTCACGGAATCAGCTGGAATCACAGCAGACTCAAGAGAGGACAAACGCAACTCACTCCAGGGACCGCCTTTTGAGCTCTTTGCAGCCTGGTGAAGAATCGACTGCATGGCCTTGGTGGTTCCGACTGGCGCGTTCTTGGCTGCAGCTTGCATGTAGGCGGGATTGACCCAGTCATTTGGATCAGCTATATCGACTGATCAGCCTGGAATTCCCTAGTCAGTACGAAGGACGTCGCCTTCACCCCTGGCGAGTACCGCGAGCGCAGCGGCAGACAAGGCCAGCTTGGATGAGTGCATTGTGGTCTGTGTTAGAGGACAGGCTCTGCAGTGAGTCAACTGTGGTGTATCAATTCTTTCCAGGGGATGTCCTTTCCAGCCAGTGGATCAGGGCGGGTATGTGATGGGTTTAAAGAGCGTCGGGGTTCCCTGCACAGCAGAGATGTAAGATACTGCGATAGATTGTTGACCGTCAAGGTGCTGGAGAAGAAGAGAGAATGAAAACAATCCAAAACAGAGACTTCGCAAATCCCCAGCGATTTTTCCCTGGCGTCGCAGGACAGGAGGTGGGCGAGCTAGCGAAAGTAGCTTTCAAGTTCAGTCAAATCGTTACTAATCAGCGTGGCCCTTTCATCTTCAGGATCTTGCATCAGCTGGAAATTCGTCAATCAGACACCTGTCAAAAGCCGTTGAGGTCGCTCAGACCTCTGACAGCTGTCATTAGGGGCGGAGCGGAGAAGATTTCTACTTGTGAAGATAGGTTCAGCAAGCGATACGCGCCTCGCAAGTCGGTACCATTTGCATGCAAGCAGTATCTATTCCCGAATGCTCGATAACGCGTGAAAAGAGAAGGGTCACGCTTCGCCTTCAGCTATATCTATCACATTCCAGCCTGGCGCTTTCCTGGTTCGACCTACATACTATAAGACATACACACTCTTTCATCCACTTCAAGGCCTTGTCGCTGCTTCTCTGCTCACGGCGCCTGCTCTCGCTGGTCGAGTGCTGCGCGTGCAAGCTGCCCATTCTCGATGTTGGACGCTGCAGCCAGGCTTCATATACACCAAGACGATACATTAGCCTACTGCGAGCATACATACACGGATGGTCAATCGTCGACTACCTCGGACAGCTCGCCTCCGTTATCTTCTCAAGGCAGCGTGACTTCGGAGCACTTTGGATGGATCTCTCGCTCTCCTCCGACACCGCCATATCACATTGATCCGAGATGTAGACTCGCTTCACCACAATCTCCGACCCCTCTGTTCCCGCACCAGCAACGAGCGCGCCAAATTTCAGTATCGGCGAAGCGCGACATCTCCTCCAACAACGATACGCGGTCCCGCCAAACCAGCAGTGTCAGTTTCGTACAAGCAAGTAATGAGTCTTATGCATCATCGCAAGCCGGCAGGGATGTAAGCTGGCATGCGGAGACTCGGTCAGTAGCGCAAGCAGGACAAGATGTCTTTTCCACGTTTCAACTTGAGAGGCAACAGGACAAGCAAACGGTACATGCTCGCACAAGCTCTTTGGCATTCCGAACTGGGCCAGGCAGCCCATCTGGCGGTCTCGTCCGCAGAGCACGCAAACCGTCTATTTCCAGTCAAGGCGCTTCGCAGGCAGCACCTCGGCAAGATGGTGCCATATCTCGCTTCAACGATGTACAGGTCGGGCAATCACAAAAACCAAAAGCATCTTTCGTTAGCAAACGCCTAGGTGGCCGATTTCATCAGCACAAAAGATCGTACTCGGTGCAATGGCAGCAGTTTGAAAGATGGCAGACAAAGTCACAAACGCGACTAAGGGACCTTCTGACCCTTCTCGCTGGCATCGTGGTCGTGGCAGTCTGCCTTTATCAGCTGTGCACTCTGAGGTCACTGTCGGATTATAAGGCGGATCATCGGCCTGCAAGTTCTCTACACCTCAATAGCCATACAGACCAGTCTCAGCGGGATACGCTGGTGCTGTATCGCATCCTAGGCAATGACCTCCCTCCAAGACACGGCCAAGGCCAGACATTAAGAAATCTTCGCTTCATGCTCTCCGAAGAGAGCGACTTCTCCTACCTCTCTTCCCCGACCTCCAGCTACCCGCTCAAAATCGAAAAGTACTATATCCTGAATCGCCTTACCTCGCCCGAAACGATCGATCCCATCTTGGCATTATTCGAAGAGTTCGAGATTCCGCTGGAGAGAGTGCTGCATATACCTTTCGAATGGTCAGAGTACGCGAAGCAGAAAGTGCGATGGGACGAGGGCGTCGCAATCCCCGATAATCTGTGGGGGATAGGAAGTCCAGCAACAGAAGGTGCACCATTCGCTTGCTTGCACGTGGACTGCGCTGATGAAATGCTCGCCGCGCGTCTATAGGCCTTTTAGACGTGAGGTCTGCTGCGCAAGAAGAGACGAGATCAGACCAGTCGGAAACTTTGACGCGTCTCAGAGCTATGGAGTACACACTTCACGATAAGAATCTGTATGCCATCAACAATGTGGGTTCGTTGAGGCTACATCTACAGTATGCGGTCTGACTAAGATTCTGCAGAATGGCGGGCGCAACTATGCTCTTCGACATGGCAGATCTTTGCCTCATGCACGCTGGATTCTTCCAATGGACGGAAACTGCTTCTTTAGCAATCAGGCGATGACATCTCTGCTTCAGTCTCTGCAAGCGGAGGGCGAAGGATCCAATGCTCTCAAATATGTCACCATACCAATGATACGACTTCTGAATAACAGTGTCGTCACCGCACAAGTAACAGAAGGTCTCGGCACGGAATCAACAGACCCTATGACCTGGAAGCTGTCAAAGCCAGAAGCCCCTGAAGAACCTCAGATCGGCTTTCGCTGGGATTCGACAGATTCCTATCAGGAAGATATGCGATACGGCCGACGATCGAAGCTTGAACTGCTATGGCGCCTAGGTGCAATACCATTTTCACGGAACCTTCATACGAAACGCATCCCTTGGGAAATCACCGATAGACAGTACTTGACAGCCTCATCTTACGCTTCCATCACAGCCAATACAACGGAGATTGCACAGCCCGATCAAGGAGGAACGCCGCCGTACATATACGCAGGCTGGGTACATCGTCTCTTCAGCGGTGAGCGGACAATGGAGGAGAATACGAAAGAGGCGCAGGCTTTAAGAAAGATGAACCGGATGAAGGGCATCGTCGGCTACCTCGAAAAGCTCGATGAAAGGCTTTTGCGAGGGCAGGAAGGATGCGACGAAAGTGGCACCTGCGGATTCAACAAGGACAGGCTTTGGCACAGCAGTACGCGCGAGGTGGCTCGCCTGCGCATTGCCGCACGTGCTGGACAGCCGGAAGCTCTGTACAAAATTGGCGAGTTGGAGGAACAGGCCGTGTCCCAACTAGTCTCGGTACCTCAAATTCTTCTTGCACTGCAGAATGACGGATCCGACACCGTACCTGCCGCAGATATAGTAGATACAGCATCGGAGCTGGCATTCTTTGGCTACGTCTCCTCCAACACGACATTCAGCATCGCAGCAGCCGAGCTGATCAAGACTCGGTTCTTGTCGAGCTTCGGTCTGCGTAGACAGCCTCTATCACGTTCAGAGATCCCTATGACAGAGGAAGGTCGCGGCTATGCGTTTCCCTTGTCAGCGGGCGAAGGCTTTGCGCTTTGGCGGAAAGCAGTGCTTCCCGCGACATCAGACGTGACTTACGACGCACACAGCTTCAATCCGCGTCTTCTGTTGGATACGCTGCGATTGCTGTCGCCAGCGTACCAGCCTTCTCTACACCTCACTTCTCTCCTTCCACCCAGTCACGTCCGATCGTTGCTGTCGCATCATCTGCGACTGCTGCTCCTCACAACGGAGGGCGTCAGTAGGAGCGAAAAGCCGACTTCCTATCTTTCAGCGATCGATTACGATGCGAGCGTCGCGTCTTTGGCAGCCTTCTTGGACGATGCAAAACTCTTGGCTAGGGTGCATCAGCGGCATCTATTAAGATACGTCGATCCGTCGACTGGAGCGTTGCGAGATCTCCGGGGAAGCGAGGGTAAGGACGTGTGTCTGGCATTGCGGGAGTTGTACAATGGTTTTGTAAATATCGGCTTGGCGGTAGATAGAGGTATAGAGTGTTAGAGGTCTTCAGAGACAGAGTCTTAGGCTTCCAGCAGCCGCTGTAGCATAGATTTTCATGTAGCATTTCTTCCAGGGTGTCGATGAACACCGAGACAGCCGGACGTCGCTATTCATTCTTGATGAGTGCAGTACCGTACTGATCGCTCAGTCAGTGCTAGCTTCGTCAAGTTGCGCATTCGGATGCCGCCCGTCAGGGAGGAAGGCACATCGCTTTTTTCGTGAACTAGGGTCGCAAAACAAAGGCAGTCGTACAATCAGGTTCGCACACGGTTGAACATGTGGAATATGCAAAGGAAGATCCGGTGCGAACTTGTTTGATTTTCCGCCAGCAGGCATCTCTTCCGCCTACCTTGCGTGCAAACTGATTTTTGTGTATATAGTCGCGTTGTACGAGTTAATCTATACAGCGAATGAACAAGAGTAGCATACAAGCGTATGGGATTTATGTCGAGTAGGGAACTGCATCGCTTCTAATTTGTTCCGTCAAGAGGTGTATGTCTTGGGCAGTAATTGATGGAAGAGGGTTGCGACTGAAGCGTCGACTTCTGATAAAATTGAATAGGTGATGAATGGCAGATGCGCGCCCGTAAAGCATGCTCATGTCGTCTGAATCCATAATGTCTTTGTCCGTGAATGCTCTCAAGAAGCCGTCGCCGTATCCTCCAATAGCTCTCACCAGTATCTCCTGTACCGTCTGACACCCTTCCAAAAGATGAGACCGAGTCTCCGGCTGAATTGAACAGAATGTGCAGGCTTTGTTATGATTATTTGGCCATTTCTCTAGGTCTTCCGAGGCCCATGACGCCGGTGTAGTGAGGTAACCTAGCAAGAATAATCGAAGGCTGTTCTCCAGTCCAGATGCCTCCCTGCTGAAATTTCCTAGTATCTTCCATMTCTGTTTCCAGCTGATCCGTGGATTCTGCAATTCCAAATGCCAGCTAGGTTTTCGCATAGTACTGATAGAAGTGTATACCTCTCTGTAGCTGTTKGATGTCGCAGATATCGTCGCGCGTGGTTTGCCATARCGCGGCCGGAAGTATTGATGAAGATCAAGAATACGCCAGTCCATGAATTTTTTCTGACAGAAAGTTCCCGACCAGTTCATGGTGAACTTGTCTCTGAGCTTGACTGTAGCATGCCAGGCCCGAGTATATGAAACCCAT
>BCII01000004.1:1255614-1348506 GCA_001972285.1 Erythrobasidium hasegawianum | reverse complement strand
AGACCAGGCTCGTTACTCACAGAACGCGGAACGCTGGCCTCGTCGGCTGCTGGACTTCCGCTTTCTGTGTCTCGCACAGATGGCCAAACAACCATTCCATTKTCCTCTCCATCAGGTTGACCGTACTGCTGACCAGATTGATTAACTGGTGTTTCCGGAACTTGTGCCTCAGCGACTCTTCTCGGGGCGTGTATACTAGCTGCAGAGCCCTGTTGAGCAGGCACGCGTTGGACTTCGAAATCATCAATTGGCATATCATAGGCTCCCCAGTTATCCAGAGGTTTGTACGTGGTGTTGTCCGGCTTGTCACGATTGCGGCATCGAGAAGGTGCGTGGTCACGATCGCCACAATGATAACAGGCTGGTGCTACTGTGCACTCCTTTCTGACGTGCTCGGTGCTCCTGCAGRAGTAACARAACTTCATCCTGGTAATGATTGRAATTCTTGCATCTTCAGCCCAAGTTTCATTGTCAATGCGGCAGGAYGTTGGGGGTAGCTTGTGAGAAGCGGAGATATTCAGCAAGAAGTCCGCTGTGCGGTCATAAATGCGAGTTCCAGCATGGCGATTAAGGCGGAAATTGATCAGATCACCAAACTTCTCYAGGTGTGCTTTGAGGCCCGCAATTCCTAGTGGTGTTGGAGTGAAGTTTTGTACGTGTCCTGCAACACGGTCTCCGCCAGCTATTACCTGAGGGAGCTTAGAAATGACAGCTGTRATACCTTTGAGGGGTAATCCATCTTCRATCAATTTTTGGACCATCTTCTTCGTAATTTCGGAGACCTCGACAACCTGGAGGATAACCGTTCCGTCCTCTATGAGAGGTATGAAAGACTCTGCGCCTTCTCCAAGTTTCTCCAAAGCTTGGGCTACCTCGGGAATCGAAACCTTGGTGCCTTTCGGGATCGTAAACGAGAGACAGTTCGCTCGTTCTGACGCGATATTCGCAACAGTAGATGCCACAGCGTTATCGTGCTTGACTCTTGTAGCGGTAGCGTACGATTTTTGTTTTGACATATTTGAACTGAAAGGCGGCTATTGTGAATAAATTACATGGATGTTTTATTAGAATTGTTTCCCAGATCGGTCGGCTAGCTCAGTTGGGAGGTAATGATATAATCTTTTCCGAAACTGAAAACACTCCTGACCTTGAATGCACAAATTTAGAGCGTCAGCTTTACAGTAGACACGCTGAATGTCAAGAGATCGAAACTCTTGCTGATCAAATCGCTTTTTTTGGCCCCGAGAAGCTTGAATCTGCCCAGCTAAAGGCCTATCAGCAACTGCGTAGATTACCTGCTTTGATTGATTGCTTGCTGTGTAGCTGGCGTTTTATTTTGGCGAATCTAGTCAGAACATATCAGGCAAATAGTAAAAACTCGGAAGAATAAGCCATATGATAGGGTCAGAATATAGGTAGGTTTGATTCGCGGAGGCCTTCCAACTAACACAAACACAAGCGTAACAAGCCTATGAGCCTTTGCGACTCTCAAAGTCCCTTGCTCTTCTCCTCTGCATCCTTCTTTGCGGCCTGCTTGGCTTTGAGGGCAGCCTGTTGCTTCTTGACACGTACATTGACCCATGTGCCAAGGAAGAAGGCGACAAGGGAGAAGAAGGGCACCCAGGTCTCGGGTGAGAGGTACTTCTGAGCGAGCAGAAGCGAGACGGGCTGGGTGACCCAAGCCATCTTGAGGAGAGTAAAGATTTGCATCTTGACAAACTTGATGATGGCATTGACGCTGCCGAGTCCGTTGATGACTCCGAGCGATGCCAGGTAGGCTGACATCTGGATTGGCGAGACGATCAAATTACTCGCCAGGATCATGCCGACTGCGGTGGAGTCTCAGTTTTGCAGCAAATTCAATGCAAAGAGACTCACCCTTGGCCTTGGCGCCAGTCTTTCCGGCAAACGCCTTTGCTAGGCTTCCATTGAGGAAGTGTCCAAGCGGGGCACTGACGAGGAAGCCTGCCAGGACACGTCAGCACATTGATATACCAGTAACAAGCTACCATACCATAGAGCGCAAGCTTGAACGCGCGCGAGTTGGCCTTCACCCAGTCAACCGGCAATAGTCCGGTCTTTCTGTAAGGCTGCGAGCGTTTCCAGAGACAGATTCAGAGGGAGGCAATAGGGGACTTGTACATGGTAGCCTACAGCCGGCGACGCTCCAGCCAGATACTGGGCTAGATTTTCCTATAGACATGCTCAGCTGACTTCCCGACGTCCAGAAGACGGTCGCACTTGTATGAAGTTGAGGGCAGCATTGGTGAGTCTGGATGTTGATTGTGAGCTTGCTATAACCGTCCGATAAGGCGCGCGACCTGCGCTTTAGTAAGAAGAGGTCGCAGGACGAGGCTATCATTCAAGGTTCAGCTGGCGGAACAGTCGCATGTAAGCAAGCTGGCCTACCTCTCTAGGTATTTAGCCAATAGTGGGTTGACTGGCTTTCTCGAAACGACAATTGGCTGGCTCATTTTCGCGGTTTGCAAGAGCAGAGCCAAGGTACGCCTTTCGGTGTCGCCGGCCGGAATGCAACAGCCGGCTCTTCTGCAAATCCACAACTGAAGCAAAGCAGCCGTACGTATTTTGCATCAACGATTTCATTGCAGATACAATCCTAAAGATACCCTAAGAACCGCAAATTACGACCCGACACTCAATCCAATGTAGCTGGCTTGAAACCAGCTTTCTTCTTGATGACTTTGGTCTCCGCTGCGACTTCCTCCTCCTTGGCTTCCTGAGCGATCTCCTTCATCTGAGGAGGGGGAGGGGGAAGATGTGCTGCCATTTGGGTCAGCTGAGCCTGTTGAGCTCCAAGGCGCTTATTGAAGTCCCTCATGCCCTGCGAAAAAGAACTTCAGCGTCAAATAAACGAAGAGGTAGAGGTTTCATGTACTGCGCTCAAGATCTCGCGCATTCCTTCACCGGCACCTTCAGCCCAAGCTTGAAGGGCATCTCCAGACTCGGCAATGCGAGCTTGCACGTCTGGACCGGGAGTGATGGGAATGTTGGAAAGTAGAAGCATTCCCTCGGTCATTTGCGAGTCGTACATTGTCTTGTAGGTCTGCGTGCCTCCCGTTCAGCCACGCGAATGGAGAGGATATCGTCTCACATACCTTGCCAATCTGAGACATAATCCATACAATTCCTCCGATAGCGACGCTGTCTTTGGCGAAACTCTGCAAAGAATATTAGAACGCAATGTCCCTCACCCACGAAAAGATGCTCACCTTCTTGGCGAAAGAATCGAAGGTCATGCCTCCCAAGCTTTCTAGCTGAATAGTAGCATCTCTACTGAAGCTCTTGATCCTGGGAGTCATGATCTCCTGGACCGAGTTTCTTATGACAATGAAGAATTCGGCTAGAGAGTTTAAGTTGAAAATCAGGGTGCTGAGGTGGTCCACTGCTTGATTGAGCACAGCTCGKACTCGGCTCCACTACACGGAGACAGGTCAGCAGKRKCGGACACGACCTTGARACCTAACTTACTTCGATCTTCTGAGGGTCAATGCTCTTCAGCTGAACGTTGAATTCGCCCAACTCCTTTGTGAGGTCCATCATAGCTTGATTAGCTTTCTCGTAGCATTCCTTCGAGCTGGCAAGCTGGGCTTCTGCTTTGGTGATACTGAATTGAGCATTGGCAGTAGCGATGCTAGCGGCAGATTGATGAGCTTTGTCGCCTGAAGATTGRGCTGGAGGAGGTGGGTCTGAGGCCGCGACAAGAGGCGTAGACACGGCAGGTTTTCTCAGCTTGAGTGCGACAGCCGCAGAGACTTTGTCCGCTCGCTTTGACAGTGCTGCGACTTCCTTGACGATAGCCGCTACTCGTGCATTATCACGATCTTTGGATAGCTCTTGCAGCTCTTTGGCAGCCTGGGTGTTAGCAATACAAGCGATGATCAGAGACGTCTTCCGCAAGAGTCTGTGAGSTCAGATCTTACAGCTAAAGCATCTGAAGTGATATGCTTGGCTTCCAGTGCTTCCTTGAATTTACCGTAGTCTTCGCCAGCGAAATCTTCGAATTGAGCAATCACGTAGCCAAGCGAGCTTCGTTGTCCTTTGGCGGCAATGACAGCGTTCCAGTCGACAGCTCCACCTGTTCCGCCAGTAGTGACATTGGCGAACACGACGAGAGCCTGGCAGATAAAATCTGCATTGAGGAATACTGGGTCATCCATGTTGACTTCCGCGGCCTTGCTGGCAGCGGAACCAGTCGTCGACGGGGCAGTTCCAGGTGCTGGAGTGTCCTTTTCGCCTAGCTTGCCAAGACCAACTCCTGCACCTTTGGTCACAAGATCCGATCCGGCTGCAAAGGCTGCGTTGGTAAGGTTCATATGTTTCTGCAGGTACATGTTTCCAGCTTGTCCGGCGAGTTCCTGGGGGTCGGCGAGATCGTCAGCCGAACCTCTACGGCCATCCATTTCCGCACCAGATGACTCACAGTAAGTTTCTCGCCAGCTTGGAGAGCCCTATGCAGTAGAAATATGAGCGTACGTCTCGATTATGCGTGTATGCCCCGACTTACACTAGTTCGAGACCTGTGAATGTTTCAGTGAGCGTATGCAAGCAAAGTCACAGTGGGCAAGCATACCATTCGGCAGGCTGTTCATAGAGCGTTCAAACATGGCATCGGCCTGCAGAGACATTGCGATCAGCTCTATTACACATCTCCAAACGGAGAGCCGAAGGTACCTTGTCCTTGGATTTCTTTGCATCTTCCAGGAAGGTCTTGGCCAGCTTCTGTCTCTCGGTTGTTGCATCGACTTTGATCTTGAGCTGCTTCTCCAAGAGCTCAAGCTCCTTTGTCTGCTTCTCAGCATGGCCAAAAGTGAGCGTCGTGGCTTCTTGTAGATCTTGCGCAACGAAGAGGGCCTTCTCAAAGCCGACTACCGTGTTGACGACAAACTTTTCACACTTAGTGACGGCCTTGAGCATGTCTTCGAGCTTTCCTGGAAGGAGGCGGACAATAGTAGCGTTCCTCTGGGCCACAGACAAATCTTCCATGTCTACTTCGAGGATGATAGAAAGGATGTCATTGACGAGGCCTGTGAAAGCACATGACTGTATTAGGACAATATAGTTCGCGGTGAAGATGTATATCAGCCTCACCCATCAAGAGACTGCATGCTTGATGCAATGACTGACAGAAGGAGCGAAAATTCAGCGTGCTAGCTAACAAAGCGTAGTCTCATGCACCACCTACATCCATGTTGCTGTAACTCTCTCTGAAAGCGTTGATAACTGCATTGCGAAGCTGGACAACGCAAGTACGGAAGTCATCGGAGCGCAGATTCTTGTACGGGGTTGATCCTGAGACGAGCTGCATTCAAGACTAACGTCAGTGGTGCAAGCCTTGGTGCTCCAAATAGAGCCGAACGCACGGTGATCTTATCGAACAATCCGACAATCGTGAGCTTTCCGGTGATGGCAATGCATGAGGGCCCTGGAATGAGGAGTTTCTCCCTGTTTGCGGACAGTCAGTGAATCTCCCGGTCAAATGGAAGTCCCAAAAGCACCATTGAAGTTGGTGCTGTGAGGAATCGCGTCAGTCGCCGGCTCCGAGAGCTAGATTGTGGTGCATCAACCAACCCAGATCTGGAGAGCCTGTTCCTTCATGTCATCGTTGACAGAACGAGTCTCTTGGAGAGCGGCATTGTACTTGACTATGCTGGCCATGTCTCAGCTTCCGACGGATCAAGGGACGAATGGATCAAGCAATGAAGGCGAGAGATGGAAGAGAGTGATGGACTGGGAACGATGGAGAACGAAAGAAAGAAGCACTTGGTCTGCAACTCTGCCCGATTTTATGCTGTCTTCAATCCTGCGGCCGTAAATCCATTCAGCGCTAGGCGATTCCAGAACCGAATGCGAGCGAAGACGGCGCCAGGGAAGCGCCGAAAGTCTGTGATGCAGGTATTGCATGGCCATCTAAACTCTCCCTGCCTGGTCAAGACAAACTGTCCCTGCAAAGAAGTCAGTAGAAGACACGCGAGCGAAGAAGCTCCATGCGCAGAATGATCCGGATGTACGAATGCAAGAAGCCTGTGCATATGCTGATGATGCTGGAGTTGGACGATCCTGCTATGGCAGACCATGCAACTCTGCTTTCCATTCTGCCTCTGACCTGGTCGCCGACTGATTTAAGCTGAGACTGCCATGCCTGCTCCCATCTCCTACTATCTCTCTCCTCAGACGTACAACGACAAGAAGGATGTCCTGGGCGTCGTTGCGGCCATTCCATGCCTGACCCCGTTGAAAGCCAACGAGGGCAATCAGCTGGTAAGCACTTTTCGTCGAAAAGACCCAGAACAATGCTGATTGCCCATGCAGTGGTCCTTCATGGCAGGTCTGAAAGGCCACCTGCTTGTCAACCGGGGAACCGGGACGTACCTGTCCTTGGAAAACGGCAAGCAGCATATCAGCAACGCCAACACGTTTGAATGGAGTGTCAGCTCTCAAGATAAGGCGAGGTGAGCCTGTCCTTTGCCTCATTGTCATTGTTCGCTGCCTGTCGCTAATCACACTTTATTAGCCTTAAATCTGGAGAGCTGTTGGCTTTGCTTCCTGGGGAAATTACACTTGGCATATCGTCCGACGATGCTGCAGCTACAAAGTGGCTCATTGCGCAAGCCGATCCGAGCAATCTCACAAAAGGAAGCGAGGACTACGTTAATGCACCCGAGCATCTCTGCATCACGAATCATGTATCTGCCGCAATCAAAGCGCTTGTAGGTCTACGTGCCGCCTCGAAGGACGACGCCAGCTGACTGTCATTGCGACGATCAATAGAACGAGATCATCCATATCTTGGAAGTTCCTGACAGGACGGGGTCGTCTGATCTCATACGTCTCAAGTACACCGACTCGCACTACAAGACGTACAAGGTCAGGAGCAGTGAGGTCTCGCAAGTATGTACTGTTCATTCGCAGCCAAATTACACTTGTGCTGATTGGAATCGCAGCACTTCGAATTTGCCAACGAAGTCCTTACCGCCTGGACTCGTCAGATCGGTGTCAATACAGCTGCCGAAGTGAAAGCTATAGGAGAGCTGGACAATACGATATCCAAACTTCAGGCACAGGCGGCTATAGCTTCCTCAAAGGTCACCGAGTTGGGCCTTCAGCATGCAATTCTGGCGACAGGGAAGGAGAAGACCAGAACCGATTACGAAACAGCTCAGAAGGAGCATGACGATGCAGATGCCGCGTATGAGCACGCGAAGGAAGAAGCCGAACTCGCCAAGGGATCTTACGAGGATGCATCGTCAAGCTACGACGGCTATGAAGGACTGGATTATGGTCTGATTACTGGAAACGTTTGGATGGCTAAGGACGCTGAGAGGAAGGCAAAGAAGGCTGTCTCTAAGGCCAAGCGGACCGCCTACGAAACTAGTCTTTCAACATATGAGACCGTCAAGAAACAGTGGGATGACCAGACCGCAGAGCTTGCCAAGTACAACAAGGCTATAAGCGACAACAAAGAAGAGCAGGCCAGGAAGAAGGACAAGAAAGATGAGCTGGAGAAGCATGGCAAGACACTCACAGCACTGCAGGTACGTGTCGACCTATGCTTCAAGAATAAAGGTACTGAAACGCACCTTCCCAGGCGAAGATTACCAAATGCGAAGCCAGCATCACCTCTGCTCTCGGACCTAGCGTCTCTGAAGCCGCTTCGCTGACTCTTGTTCGCGCCAATCTTAAAACGGTCACTGACGAGCTCAAGAAGGCAGACGACTTTAAAGAGCAGTACAAGCTGCTTGATACTGCTGCATTGGATCATCTCGAGAAGCCGTTACAAGTATTGTCCGCTAGCGCCTAGGCCTGACTTTCAGACTCTCATGCTTGTATCTCACTACATCTAGAAGTCACTCCTCGTTGTCTTCTGTCCCGAATATTTCGTGAAGTTCGCTTCTCTGCTTCCTGCCTTTGCATGAAATGTTCATGCAGCGCTGATAGAATGTGTATGCACCCTCAGCCCAAGCAATACCTGACCGTCGTCCACAATCTCCCTGCTCCTGCTCCTGCGCCTGCGTGGACCTACCTGCCCGTGACGAGACCGACCAGACTTCGATCATCCTCCTGCGAGCTCGCATGCCATAAAGCTCGTATATACGGTTCTTCAGGGATTCCTCAGGATGGGGTTGCGTAGCAGCTGCTTGCATCGCTCGATACCGTCCATCAGCTCGCCGACTCCGTTCGTCCAGGGGGGGTACTTCAATTGAGCCTTTACACAGTGTACAATGTCGGTGTCTGTCAGCGAAGAATCGAAGCTCAATCCTACGACTGTGTTCTACGACCTAGCGAGCGATGTGTGGGCAAGTTGTTTCCCTGCCGTTCTTGCTTGAGCTTGGCTTATGCGAAATATGTGCAGTACTCGCGAGACAAGTGAAGCGCCATCACCTATGCTGCATATTACTCGCTGACATATACGTGCCCGCTCAGAGCTGACGTTCTGCAAGCCGCGCCTACCGCCATCTGCCAATTAGCCGACCTACTTCTGCTAGTCAGCGATAGCGACGTTATCGTGAGCTCGCATGTCTAAGCCTCCCTGACAATTATCCTTGACGTGCGTGGGGTAGCTCAAATTCCCGGACAACAGCAAGTACTCCCACATCCTGCCTGGAGCCACGATGAAGTCGGCAAGCGTGTCCTTCGTGCAAGCCGGCATACAAGCACTCATGCTCAGCTACACCAACATGGAGCGAACGTACGGGAAGAGCACAGCCCTGTTGGGTAAGCTATGATCGCTGAGGAACGGTGCTAAGCTCACTTCCGTCGGTCGATACCTGCTTAGACAATCTGGCAGGAGTACTGGAAATCATGAGCTACTGCAAGCTTGGAACACTCGAGCAGGACTATCTAGAGATTCTTCGGGACATGGTCACAGACATCCAGGCTCTCGCTACCGCGATAACAGTCGCCTGTCACGAAATCGACGGCGCATTTGAAGTCGTAGCAGAGGTTTCGTCTGAATACTCTGAGCTGATCACGTACACGCACGGAGGTCTCTCAGAATTGGCCAAATTGCAGGGCAGGAAAAGAATTGCTCTAGAAGCACGCGAGAAGACGTCAAGAGGCCTATTGAAGGAGAGACAGGAGCATGCTGATCTCCTGAGGGACAACGCGGAGAAGGTGCGATTATAGTCGCAATCTCGGGGACTATGAGCTAATGTCAGACTCGGCCCAGGACCGCCTTAGATTCGAAAAGATGGTCAGCAAAGTTCCAAGTGGTAGGTCGGAGCCCATTGACTATGCTGAGCCTTCATGGTTATTGATTCGCGTTATGATGCTATCTAGGCGCAGATGTTATGTAAGTGACAGCAGGCACCTGGAGTAAATCGAGGACTGTCTCTGACGTTATTCTTCTGCACTAGGGTTGCCAACTTAGCCCAGCTACTAGTTGTACGTGGTCTCGTATTCCATGGGGCAGACTTGCGCTGAATCGCCTGTCAATGCAGGAGGAAGGCGAATTGTTCGCATCTCTTGCTACCGTATACGCTACATCTAATCCTCTCGGCCTCAAGAACTCGTTTGACATCTTCAAGCGCAACATTGAA
This sequence comes from Erythrobasidium hasegawianum, assembly GCA_001972285.1. Lineage (NCBI taxonomy): Eukaryota > Fungi > Basidiomycota > Cystobasidiomycetes > Erythrobasidiales > Erythrobasidiaceae > Erythrobasidium > Erythrobasidium hasegawianum. Next base: position 1,338,949 of record BCII01000004.1, on the reverse strand, counting down.
GGAGGCGGTACTTCCCCGCAGGAGGACAAGAAGGTTGGCGAATCGGCCAGCGACCTGAAGCAAAGACTCAAACAGTTAGCTTCCATAGCTCCGCTGACCCTATTCGAGGGCAATCTCAAGTCTATACTGGACATCAGCACTGTGGAGAAGGGCCTTACAAGCTTCCAGTGGGATCAGCTTCCATCGGTGGTCAAGGATGCTATGGCGTACTTTGAGCTTGAAGTAGAGATGATGCAAGAGGGTCAGGGCCATAGAGATACACCCGCCAAGAAGGTCGACGATTCTTCCAAGCCGGTAGGGGAGGAATCCAAGCAGCTTTCGCCCAGCGACATCCTTGGCATGTTCGAGAGTGCCATTGCGGTACGTATGATCTACATCGTCGTCTCTTGAATCCCTCCGCTCACGACTGAATATTTAGACATGTAAAGTCCTCAGCAATCTCTGCAAGACAAGGAACAGCGACCAGGCTGCTGCATGCGTCACCACCCTCGAAGCACTCTACAAGTCTGTTCACGAAGCCAATATTCGAAAGATCATAAGTAGCCAAGCTCTACAAAAGCCTATTCTTCCTTCTGGATCTGGGAAGGATACGAAAGTCAAGCGAGAGAAAGGAAGAAAATTGGCCGGTGACCTGGCTTTGGATTCCGCTATCGGTGCCATGAAGCTCGCTGTCACCCAGTTGGAGACTTCGCATGTGCTTGTGCAGAATGCTATCGAATCTGTGGGCCGAGCTGGCAAGGATCTCGTTGATATTGCTGGGCGGAGTGCTGGATACAAAGAAATGGAGTCTCAGGTAAGGCTGACTTGGGGCCTCTTCGGCAGCATCACTAATTAGTTGACAATGCCAGACGAAGACGGCACTCGAGGCGATCCAGGGTCCTATCACATGCATGAGCCAGATACACATTGCCTTCACTGGTATTTTGTGTCTGTTCGACTCTGTCCAGAACGTCGTCGACATCCGATTGATAGAAGCCTTAGAGAGACTACAAAGTCAGCAACGGCAGACGGAGAGATCCTTTGGTGATATAAAAGTGGCTGAATATGAATGCAAGGTATGCTCGTTGCGCAAAGCGGATTGTTATTTGCTAGTACTGACTTGTCAAACTTTCTTGACATAGAAAATGACCTCCGAAGTCTTCCATATGGCGAAGAGCGTCAAGGTTATGCAAGACATCGCTGCCGTATGTGAAGCCGGAAACCTAATTGACCAGGCTTTAGCTGATTTTGTACGCGTACAATCAGCTATATGCTGGCATCTTCAAGGCGTCTGTGCAGGAGGGAGTACTAATGATCATCAAGATGCAAAACTTGCTGTTTCATGAAGGTGCGAAGCAAGTCGATGCTGTTGCGCTGCATCGCAAAACTGCTGTGCTATGGGCCGATGGGGCTCAGAAGGCTATACAGGCGGCGCTTACGAAGGTAGACTCAAGTCCGATGTATACACCGTCAGATCAAGCTGATTCAGCTTACAGGAATATGAGAAGAAAGACGCGGCTATAGCTGCTGAAATCACTGCGATTCAAGCGAAGATGCCTGGACAGGTGCTACACGATCCCATGCTTGACGACAAGTTCATCCAGTATGAGAAGCAGCTGCAGATCGAGGCTGCGGCCACTCGGAAGCGGGGTGTCTCGAAGATTCACATAGATCTGTGAGCTGCTTTGCTCTTGGTTTCAGCAGGCTTGGCACTTCAGCAGTCGTAGGCGTTGTTCGTCTTCTATTTTCTTTCAGGCCTGGCATGAGTTGCTAAATCTGCTCGTGTCTCGCTTGAACAACGTTTGGCTCTCGACGTTTGTTTCCTTTCACCCCAAAAGCAGAGGAAGGTCAATAGTCATACGCATGGCTAACTGTGATCCAGACCACGCCCACTCAGCAATGTAGCCAACTTTTGCCGGTCTTATGTACGCGCTGATTGCGCTGACGTCGGAGCCAAAGCGTACGATGACCATGGATGACGGGACGCGCGCCTGACCGACTGCATTGGCTAAGCATCCTCTGTTCCCCTTCCATCAATAAATACTACTAGCAATCATGGAGTACATTAACAAAGCACTGGACAGTAACGACAACGACAATGCCAGCACCACCGAACAGCAGGCAGGCAACGAGAGCGGCGGGGGACTCATGGGAGCACTAGGTGACAATGTCAACACTATGGCTGGAGGAGGACAAGCTAGCGAGGCCAACGAAGGTGAGTTGCGAGTCCAGCGTAACCGGACATCGCTGACTCTCGAGGACCTAGATTACCTCGATAAAGGGTGAGTTGGAATTGGGTGGAAATATACTACCTTGACTGACAGTCAGATACAGCGTCGACATGTACCAGGAATACTCGGGCCAAGGACCTCAGGACAACGAATCGGCCGTCGAACAAGCAAAGGACGAAGCTCTCTCTGATGGCATCAGAAGGTGAGTGAACTGACACACTGAGTTCGTAATAGAAGGCGTGATCTGACCTGTCTCATCAGCGCATACAAATCGTCAACTGGATCCGACTTCTTCGTTGCCGACAAGTAGCCCCTGCATGAACGCATTCCCAAAGTCCACCCCATCCTGGCATTGAAGAGGTTCCATTACGTCTGTGCTATCCGATGATGCACCACATGCGCTGCAATGTATACACGCAAATAGGCAGTCAAGTGATATGTGACCTTTGAGAATTGCCCTTTGAATCTTGACCCCATAAACGCGAAACCCACACATCACCCAAGGCGGATTGCCTTTGTTTCCAGTACAAAGGCAACAGAAGGCAGGCTCGTCGACGTCTGGAGCCCCCTGGTTCTGGCTGCAGGTTGGCTCGTTTCGACCTTGGAAGCGCTTCTTGCGAGCGAAGCAAGACAGCAAGCAAGCAGTCATGGCGGCGTCGCGTACTCACTCTCGTTCACATACTCCTTCAGCGAAGGGCAGGCTTGGTCAGTTCCTTCTCCTGCTGATGTTCTGTCGGCAACAAACCTGGACCCTGACTTTCAATCTGTTACCCCTTATCGCAGTCGGACAGCCTCTGCTGTATGCCGTATCATGCTTCGCTTCGCTGGGCGTGTTCCTCTTTGGCGTAAGTTCTCCTTTCCCAGCGCAGAATGCCTACTTATGCGAAACCCAATGCTTGCAGTACGACCAGGGCGTCATGTCCGGCATCATCGTGAGCCTGTCGCAATAGCTTCTTCAGACACCGCATGTGCTCAAGTGAATACCTTGCAGACCGGCGTCTACTTTAAAAGCTACTTCAAAACCCCGACGCGGTATGAGCTGGGAACTATGGTTGCAATCCTCGAGATTGGCGCGTTCAGTGCGTTCGGAATCTTCTCCTTCACACCTTTTCAAGCTTACAGATGTTGGGAATGCAGTGACTTCGTTGGCTGCCGGGCGTATAGGGGATCTATTTGGCCGCAGACGGACAATCTTTTGGGGTTCAGTTATATTCTCTGTTGGGGGTGCCATTCAGACATTCGCTACAAGCTTCGAGATCATGGTCTTCGGACGTATCATCTCTGGATTCGGAGTTGGTTTTCTGTCGTGCGTCGTTCTTTTTCCGCTAAGGTCCTCATACTGTGGCGCGACTGAGACACATTCATTCAATGAAATAGGATGATTGTCCCGGTCTATCAATCCGAGATCAGCGAGGCAGACAATCGTGGGAAGTTGGCTTGTATAGAGTTCACCGGCAATATCGTAGGATACGCCAGCTCCGTCTGGGTAGACTACTTCTCTTCCTTCATACAGAGTGATTTGTCCTGGAGAATACCTTTAGGCATACAGATCGTTATCGGCTCGATATTGGCTGTCGGAAGCTTAATGATTCCAGAATCACCGAGGTACATCTCTACCTTGATATTAGGGATATGATGGCTGAACATTCGCTGCAGATGGCTTCTTGATACGGATCAGGATGCGGAAGGAATGAAAGTCATTGCCGATTTATACGGCGCTGGAAATCCCAACAATAAGCGTGCGAGGCGCGAGTTCCGAGAGATCAAAGAAGCAGTACTAGCAGACGTGGGTACTCTCTATATAACACACTTCCATCGCCTTTAGTTGACAGTGTCCGGCAACAGCGCGCCCGTGGAACATACGGCTACATCGAAATGATGCGCCTCTACTCGTATAGAGTCTTCATAGCCATGTCGGCGCAGGCTTTTGCGCAGCTCAACGGAATCAACGTCATTTCATACTATGCTCCGCTGGTCTTCGAGCAAGCGGGATGGATAGGGAGAGATGCTATTCTGATGACCGGGATCAACGTTTGTCACTCAGTTCGTGTATCAGCATGTATTGAGCTGACGATACCCTGCAGGGCATTGTCTACGTCTGCTCAACGATACCTACATGGTACCTCGTCGATAAATGGGGCAGACGCTTCATCCTTCTCTCAGGCGCCCTGGTCATGGCTGTCTTCCTGATGCTCATAGGGTACTGGATGTATTTGGATGCAGCCTTGACGCCTACCGCAGTCGTGCTTTGCGTCATCTGCTACAACGCCGCCTTCGGATACAGCTGGGGACCTATCCCTTGGTTATACCCACCCGAGATCATGCCTCTTCCTATCAGATCGAAGGGAGTCTCGTTATCCACAGCTACCAATTGGGCATTCAATTGGGTGGTGGGAGAATCCACACCGATCCTACAAGAACAAATACGGTGGAAACTCTATCCTCTGCATGGCACCTTCTGCTGTATATCGTTCATCGTTGTCTTCTTCCTCTTCCCTGAAACGAAAGGAGTGGCACTCGAGGAAATGTAGGTGGACCAGTCGCTCTGCTGAATGAATGACTGAACCACCGCTGATCCTTTCTTTGCTACCGCGACTTCAGGGACGCCATATTCAAGGATGCCGGGATGCCAGATGATGACGAGGAGAGGGCGCCATTGCGGAATTCTGGACATGCAGGAGCCGCAGATACCTCTACGGAACCACCTCAGCTTACCGAGGAGGACTACCAGAATGGGCCTGGTATAGTGGGCAAGATCTTTGGGCCGGTCCCTACTGCAGGCGCTGCTGTGAATGAAGCTAGCACGAACGATATGAGCCGGTCATCGAGTCGGGACAGAAACTATCGATCGCTAGATCAATAGGAACTCGCGGCGGAGGAGTTCACAAACGAAACCAAGACACGTAACAACAATAACAACGATGGTGGTAATATAGCAGAAAGGACAGAAGAATACGATCTTTTAGGAGAACAAGGCAACGGAAGAGCACATCACGACCACAGAGGTAGAGAGCCTACTTCAAACAACAGCAAAGCACCTGAGGATATACAGATGCAAGTCTTTCGCTGAGCGGGAATGACCGCCGTCTCTAGAGTGTGATCGCTGGGGTAGCCTTTTTCTGGCACTCTTTCTTCGACTGCTTCTTCGATTCTTACACATCACTTTCCCCCTTATTCTCCCTCTCTGGGTACGTCCTGCCCAATCATCCAATCATCATGGTCAAATGTCTTGGCTTCAATCTCCTCTGCCACCGGTACCCATGGCGCTCGCTTACGCATCATTAGTCGCAAGGCACAATACAAGCCTCACCGTCGTTCATTGCTGAAATATAGCTACCCTTAGCGGACACCCTCAATACATTTACCCTCTAGAAGAAGGCGAAATTGTTTCGTCCTGGCATTTCTTGCTTACGAACGGGCGGTCCTGGTACTCAACCATCGTAGAGAGCATTCCTCCTACGCGTACTGCGCTTATTCCAGACGAAGTTACCTGCTCTGCTTCTTTCGGCCAGCTTTCGTTTCTATGTATCCATAGTTCCATATTTGTAGGGAGTCTATATACAAATTAGAAAGCTCAGAGCAGATACAGCAACTATAGCAGCGTACTACTCGCTCGAACAGGCTGGTGGAATGAATGCTTATTGTTCTTGCTCGATTGACACTTCGCAAACATGAATCAGTTTACCTGGCAGTATGTCGGCCCTATCGCGAAGAGGACCTTCTACAGTACACTACCCAGCGCAGCCCTCGCTGTCAAGCTGGCTGCAGGTGCTTTTGTAGCGTTCGGAGCTGCATTGTAAGAAGGCACTGGACTGCTGGCTTTCGGGAGCATTTCTAATCTAGTATTTCGTATAACACAGATACTAGCAAGTCTATCACATCCGCTTCAAGCTGGATTGACGTGCAGCGTCCGGCTAACGAGACCTTTTCTAGCGGCCAGACCTACATCATCTATCCGGCGTATGCTCCCTCAGGCAGTCGCACCGATGTACCTACGCCAGACAAGCATGGAATGCCAGTATTCGAAGACTTGACGCTGGAAAGCCCCGACAAATTGAAGATCAAAGCCTACCTGATGCTGCATGGCGCTTCTCCGTCTGGAACGGACCTCGAGGAAGCTAAGAAGCGTCCTACTATACTCTTCCTGCATGCAAATGCTGGCAATATGGTGCGTGGTCTGTCTCTAGGTCCGCCCAGGATACTATAGATAGGACGGGCTGATCTAGCCAAGCGCAGGGTCACCGTCTGCCGTTCGCACACATATTCTACGAACGACTCAAGTGCAACGTCTTCATGCTTTCTTATCGAGGGCAAGCCACAGCTTAGCTCAGTCCAAGGTGAGAGGTGCTGACCGATGGCAACTACAGATATGGTCTTTCCGAAGGCAAGCCTAATGAGAAAGGTATACGGATGGATGCTCAGACGGCCCTCGACTACATCCGCTCTCATCCCGTTCTCGAGAAGACCAAAGTCGTGCTATATGGGCAGTCGATTGGTGGTGCAGTTGCGGTGGATCTCGCCTCAAACAACCCCGATCGAATAGAAGGAATCATTCTGGAAAACACCTTCTTGTCATTGGTGAGTGGCCAAAGAGATCTTATCTGTCGAGAAGAAGCGTTTGAGCTGAAACTCCGATACAGAGCAAAGTAGCAATGGCTGCTATGCCGATAGCCAGTCCTTACATCTTGATGGGTTTGCTGAAGGAAAAGTGGTCAGTCTACACTCTCCACACGTACACTCTTGGGCGCTAAGCGATCTGTTTCCAGGAACTCTGGAAAAGCCGTTCAAAAACTGCCTGCAAAGTTACCGATGCTCTTCCTAGCAGGACAAGAAGATGAGATTGTGCCACCATCGCAGTTTCTTCAGCTGTTCAAGTTATGCTCAAGCCAGAAAAAGAAGATGAGGCAGTACGTGCATGGGACGCACAACGACACATGTGTGCAACCTGGATATTGGACAGAAGTCCAAAGCTGGCTACATGACGAGATTGCTCAGCTGCCGAAAGACGACAAGCCGAAGCGAAGGGAGACATACGATGAGAGACGCATGCAAGGTGCTGAGAATGAGCTTGCTGGTACTATGGGTGCTGGTAGTCTGGCACCGTGAGGCAATATAGATCGACACCAGCGAGAAGCAGCTGTGCGCGAAAACCCATTTGTAGAGTGCAAAATAACAATAAGCAGTAATCTATACTACAAAGAACGACAAACCCCCTAGCTGCACCTTTTGCCCGACTGACCACGTTGATAAGCTGCTATATCTACGCCCATTGCCATGTCACGTCCATCTCGCCAACGCTCTGAGGCGCCAGCACGCTGAAAGCGGCGGGACTGAGGTCTGCAGCGACAAAAAGTGTGTCAGACGCGAAGAGTCTGAGCGAGTGTTGAATTACTTACCGACGTGCCAGGTTTCGCAGCCCACACACGCATCTACGATCGTCGCGACCACGCTCTTGCCGCCATACGAGACTTTGACCTTCTTGCCGCAGATAGGGTTACCCCACCACATGTTTTCAGGCGTGGTACCTGGGTAGCCTCCGAAAAGGGTTTGCGAAACAGCGAGAACCAGCTCGTCGTTCGTGTTCCAATTTCCGCAGGCGCCCAAGCCGACGTTGAACCCTATTGCACAAGAGTATCAGCCTTTGATACGGTCCGGCTGCAATTAATGATTTATGACCTACATGTTGCAGGTCCTGCGAAAGTTACGCTAGATGAAGTGGGTACGGGTTGCGGAAGAGCGGTAGCGGTAATGGTGGACGCTGGTGCACGAGTCGATGCTGGTCTGGTGCTGGATGTCGTAGGTTTTGCATTTCCAGCAGTGACAGTCACGATTCTTGTCGTTGTAAGCGTCCGTATGTCCGTCACAGTCTTGGTGATGATCCGCGTTGTAGTGGCACTAACGGGTGCGGCTGTGACAGTCACTGTCCGTGTGGCTTGCACATTGACAGTCTTTTGCGCTGTAATAGTGGCAACTACTACGCTCGGTTCAAAGTTGGACCGTGATCGAAGGATAGGTTGTTGTTTTAGTTGTCGTTTCTGTTTTCCGACTTGCACTCTGTCTATAGGATTCGCGCGTCCACTGAGAAGAGGGGAGCCCAGCTCTGGGGATGTCAGCGGGCTTGGACTAGCCAAGCTCGCACAGACTGAGAGGAAGGAGAAGAGGAGGGAGTATTTCATGTCTATGTTGATGTAGGACTTGAAGGTAGTAGATTAATGTCAGGTTTTGTGCTTGGGATAGGTAGGCCACCTGGGCTTGAATTGGCTATAGACCGGCTAGGAGGATCCTTACAAAGGATATATGTATAAGAGGAATGAAAGAAGAAGGAGAGAAGAGAGAGCTCTCTCAAAGATTATTTGATTCGTGCAAACCCGCAGCTCTCCTGGTCGTAGATCTTCATTCAACCGTGCTCGATCATATCGCCGAGCGAGCGTCGTCTTCGAGCGCTGGGCGAGAAGCATGCAACGTCACTTTGCCAAGCATCATCATTTCGCGGCAGTAAAGCGTTTTGCTCGTCGTTATTTGCCGACTTGTAGCTTGGTGCGGGCGCGACCTGCTGCGCTTTGTCATGAGACTGCACATGCTATGAGACTGCACTTCCAGTTACTACTGAGAGACAGCGAAGGAGCAGCGCTCCTGCTCGTATGAATCAACTTGTACGACTAGCCTATGTTGTTTCCGCCAGATCTCGCCAAAATGAAAGCGAAGGCTTCATTTCTTCGAGCGACGGAAGCCAATCTCATGATGGTGTTGTTGCTGAAAGTGATGAAGAGGCCATCTGTGTCGAGAATGCCGATATCAAGCCGCGACTCCTTCTTGACGGAGATGATGCTGGCGTACGGCATGCTGAACAAGACAGCTGTATCTGTAGCGCCCGCATCGGAAACGTCTATTGCTATCTTGCGTAGTACTTTGAAGGATAGCCGCCTCAACCCTTTGATGGTCTCGAATGTTATATGGGTAGGAGTAAATACTAGATTACCGGGAAGACCTTTGTAGAGCGCGAAGTGTTTTGGGAAAGACTGGGGAGTATGGACATCGCTGCTTGATAAGCTGTCCACAAGACTCAATAACTACATGATGGTTTGGATACAATTTTCTCAGTTTCCAATCGGGAGGAAACGATGTAGGGTTGACGTACCGATTTGGATCGCCCGTGCCTTTGCGATCTCACCGAGAGTGTGTCCGCCTCGACTGCGCGACTCTGCACGATGCTACTATCATCATCTCGTGGCTTTGACTCCGCAGCTCGTTTTTTCAGTATATCCAAAGCCGATTCTGCATCGCTAGGCACCTGTAATGATCGTTATCTCAGGGCGAGTCGGAGGTGGGCAGTCACTCTAGCTCACATTCCAGAGTAGATACCAGAGAGGACTGAGAGCTCGCCTATAGCGGGGATTTCTGTCCTGGAGTGCCCAGATGAAGAAGAATTGGAACCAAACCCAAAGGAGCAGGAGCTTCAATTGAAGGTGACCTCCAAGTATGGACAGCATCAACGCGCAAGCACCAATGATAAAGAGGCTCTGCTTCGTAGCGGTAGGCCGTCGCCAGAGGAGGAGGCTGATCACTGTTATGTCAGCCCTAAAACGTCGCCATGTGCGGTAGGCATACGCACTTCTTCACTTTCTCACAAAAGTCTGCGGCGTCAGTCAGCATCGCCTGCACCGTCGGGCCGAAGCGATCCAGCAGCTCCATCGCCAATCTGTACGTGCCCCTTTTACCCAGTCTATGCTTCTGCTTCTTGCCATAGTGATCATCATCCTCCGTGTCAGGTAAAGGAGGAGAAGCACGGTCTGGCGCCATATGAAGCGGGAGACCGCCCATCATTGCTGCGACGCCGATACTCGAAGCGACGGAATGGGACAGTTGAGACATCTTGGCCTGCTGCGCCATGTCCTTACCTATCTCTCGGGCCTCCTTTGAGCGCTCAATTCTTGACAGCAAATCTTTCTTGACCTGTTCCGGGTCAGGTGGGAAAATCCGGGGTTTCAGGATCTGGTATGCGAAAAAGACGAAAGCTGCAGCTGGGAGCTGGTCATACCACCACAAAGCCAGATAGAACTGCGATATAATTCATTCAGATAGGCAAAGCTGTACGACAGAAGCTCTCATACCAATGCATAGCGGGCTGTCTTCAATGGATCATGCCATCTGTAAAGCGCTGCGAGCCTGCCTTCAAGCAGGTGCTGAACGAGCTCAGGTGGGCAAAGGATATAGATTCTCTCCATTGCCGCCAAAGACTTCGACATTGACAATTTTGAAGGCTTCTCGCCTGACACCAGGTCGCGTGGAAGGTGAGTATCGGCCATTGCGCAAAGCCACTGTACCGGGGCAGAAGTGTGAGCTGACACATCTCGTTTGAACGTCAAGCCAAGGCTGCATACCGCTTCTGCAAAGGCAAGGTATCGTATTTGACCAGATCTCACATCCCGGAATCGGTCTAGCTTCGGGACTTCTACAGCAGGCTTCGTAGAGTCATAGAAGTGTACCTCATCCATGTGCTTGCTTGTGCGCTCGATGAACTCGCTCAACTCAATCTCCTTGAGCTTTTCCAAGGCTGCCTCGAAATCCTGATGCCGCTGGTCGAGTCCAGCACGCGAGGCATCATGCAAATGAGACGGTGCGAGAAAGTTGCCCATATCGGACGGTGCTGGAGAAGGAGGTCTACTACTGATGATTCCCGGAACTGATAATCTGGAAGCTGGTGCGCCAGGCGAGGCAGCCGGCTCAAGTACAGCCTGCGGGACATGCTGGAAAGACGGCGCCGCAGCGACTATGCTGGCCCGAAGTCCGCTTGCGATAGAAGAATCAGATGTGCTGCGAATCTTTATGGGACTCGCACTAGGTCGAGGTCTGGGTGGAAGAGGAGGAGGAGCGGCCCGACCAGGCAAATGTAGATGTCCAGCATTCGTATTCGATGAGGATTCTGAACCGTGACTCTGGTCGTTCGGGTCTTGCGCACCGGAAAGGCCGTCATCGTTTTCAGAAGACGACCATTGAGCATGTCGCAGCCTGATCTGGGGATGCTCAGGCGGTCGAAGATGCGACTCCATCGACTAGGTGTTGGCGTCCAGACATGTCGGTAGAAGAGCGATGCAAGCAAGACTCTATATTTCGTCTTGAAGGGGAGTATAAATAGCCAAGTATTTCATCCAAGACAACACATACCGAGCCTATACCTATACTACTACTTGGAAACTTTACTCTTGGGTAGGAATACAAAGACAGTGCCGGTAACTGCCATCGCTATCGATACAAGGAGGAGGAAAATGTCCAGCGCGATGCGGAATCTAGACATGGTGTGCCTATGCAGAGCAATATTGGCGGCTATTGGAACAATGGCGCAGATGAGAAAGACGGTGAACGCGCCCAGAAGACCTGTGTTTTACTGCGTTAGCTAGAGGAATGCGGTAGTGGTGACCACATGACGGACCCATGACTCTGTCGAAGGATGGCAAAAATATGGCAATAGCCAGCAGGATCAGAGACGTGACGAGCTTGACTATTTGCCGAACAGACGTCTTGACCTTCGGCTTGGCGTCCGCCAGCGGCTGAGACCGAATTGAGAAGAAAGACGAACTCTCTGCTGATATGCGACGAGAGAGTGAACTGCCGTGTGGACGCTCTGTGTCTTGAGAGGAAGAGATGCGAGATCCGCTTCCGCCACCGCCGGCAGAGGTGAAGCTAGAGCCGCTTCGTAGGCCAATCCGAGACGGTGTTTCGTTGATACCGAGAATATAATGAATTGTGTGCTCTAGAGGCCTGTTTGTGCAGCATTTTAGCATTCTCACCCGATTGTAAGGCGGAAGTACCAGCTCACGTCGACGATATCGAGTATTTACAGATTGGGGTAATTGCGACCATGCATACCGCTACCATATTGAGCTTGTGCGGCAAGCTTGGAGCATTGAAGAGGTCTCTCGTGATCTAGAAAGCGGAGCAGCTTAGCGAAAGTGGTAGTTTTGGCTGACTATACCTACTTCGTCTGAGACGTGATTGCCGAACATGAGATAGCCAACTACGCCCATGAGCAGGTAGGTTGCAGTAGAAACTATGAATGCGATATCGCAGACGCGATTAAAATCTTCAGGCTTCTTCATGTCTCGGGCCAAAGATGGAATGACCGCATGCCCGCCAAACTGTTCAATCAGATTAGCTTTAGCACAGAAAAAGGTTCACTGAGGTACATGGCCTTACCCCGCTCATAACGAGGCCAAATGAGAGCGGTAGCTGGCGCCAGGAAGGCCCAAGGCTGGTAGGCATGGGATGGCGCAGGCTGCCAGGCTGCTGTTTGGCGATACTGCCGTCGATTAAGACAGTCAGGGTAAGGGTGATGACGGACATGATGCCAATGAGGGAAGCTATGGAGAGGTATCGAAGAGGGAGGAAGAGGGTTGGGAAGAGGCTATAAAAACAATACAATGTAAGCCAAATCTGAGCAGATGCGATGAACCGCTCTCACACTATGAAGCCAAAAAGCTTGAAGGTGGTGCTAGATAGAGGGAGGAGTGTTGCAAGGGAGTCTCCCAGCAAAATAATCAGTGCGACGCTGGATGCATGTAACGGGGTTGTCAGTCCGTTGCGCAGGACGAATGACAGGAAATAAGTCATACCAAAGCGCTGATATCTCCATGCAGAACAAAGCGTTTATGAACTTCCGAGCGGCTGGGCCGAAAGCTTTTGCGCCAACATCGGCATAAGTCATACACTTAGGATCCTCTCGCAGAACGCGCGCTAAGATCTTGGCGGTGTAGTTTGTAAGGAAGGCGTAAAAGATCAGCAGGCCTATTCCCAGAATCCAGCCTGCCTGCGAGAAGGCCAGTGCTATGAGAAAGGCGTCAGCTCAGAGTCAACGTACGCATGCTCGCAGCATATGACCTACGCTGCGCAAGGATGCCGATACCAACCAGGACATTGATCGCATTGAATAGCGTCTGGCCGGATGTTGACGAGCCTTCGTGAACATATGTCCGCTGGCGCTTCTTGTCTTCGCTAAGCCGGCGTTTCTTGAGATGCGGACTCCTACGAGGGAAAGGAGCTGTCTCTGGAGGCGAAGAGGAATATATATGTTCATCTTCTAGCGGGGGCGACAGAGCCTGTCCAATAGGCAGCTTTTCGAGCAACGGTGATCTTTCGCTTGCTGTGTCACGGGCCGGCGCAGATGCACCATACTCGGCTCCTAAGCCCTCTCCTGTGCTGCTGGACGTGTCTACTGTCGCGTTTGAGCTTCCATGATTGCGCTGAGGGGTACTTTGAAAGTAATTCGGTTCATCCAGCAACAGTGCAGATGCAGCGCAATCTGGATGTATTGGCGTAGAAGCAGTGATGATCTGGGATCTCTTCTTCCTTGAGCTTGACCGTCTTCTCTGCTGCTTCTTGCCAGGTGCAGGCAATCCCATACCGTTGACCGCGTTCCAAGGTAGCTGTTGTTCCCTCCAGCGCGACGATGATCCACCTTGTGAAACAGAGTACTCTTCGTCTTCATCGTCTCCTGCGCTACCCTCTGCCTCGTCTTCTTCGTCCTCCTCTTCGCCATCTTCTCCGTCTTCTTCAGTTTCAGTCGCATTGCTTGCATCTCCGCCGTCGGGCAGTCTTCCATGCGGCGAAGCGTCGCCATCGCTGTTGCTGAACCTTGCAGGCCGGCGGTATCGCTGTACGAAGCTGGGTGATGATGGCAGATTGGATCCATAGTAGGCCTGGGACCGCGAATAAGACCAGACAATCTGCAACGAGCAGGCTCTTCGTCAACAAGGGATCCTGTATAGCTTCATCAAGTCGGGATAGCTTGCATCCAAAGAGCTCTTCAACAGCCCAGACTGCTGCGTCGTCGTTTGCTGCTGACGTTGCTGAGGTATCACACGCCGTGTCGAAGGCTGCTGCTGCTGCTGCTGCTGGGTCGCGCCATACATGGCTACCGAACCTTGCTGGTCTGCAGCAGAGCAGAGCAATCTCGTACAAACTCGTCAAGGCTTTTTGGCAGAATTTTAGTGAATCAAGCAAGCTGCGTTTGCCCCCCGCGTCGATTCTAGGCAGGCCATCGGCTATCAAAAACTGATAAGAGAAGCTGTAAAAAGCCTTCCAACGCAGACAACGCCTCGAAGAGTGTCTTGTGTATGCATTGCATTCAGCAATAATATCAGTGCTCCTTGTCGGCAACGAAGAAGTCGGATCCGGTTGTGGATCTGTATGTGCTGATGGGAACAGTCAGATCAACCACACTTATAGATGCAGCCTGGTCAATCACTCGCTTCCTGAGTGCGTCGCTCAGAGCCTCGTCCTTTGCCTGTTCGATAGCGGATTCGTTGTCCTGAGGGCCTTGCCCTAGTATTTTCTCTTGATACATGTCAATACTGTTCTGGACGCATCAGAATGCATTTGATATGTGTACGTGTACGTGCGGTGGCTTGCGCCTTGTCGAGGTAATCTGGGACAAGCGTTAGCAACGCTTCGCGGCCAGGTAAGGCCTGCAACTCACCCTCATTCGCTTCGCTGGATTTACCACCTCCAGCCATACTGTTGAACGTGTCTCCTAGTGCTCCCATGAACCCTCCTCCGCCCTCCTTGCCTGTCTGCTCAGTAGACGGAGCAGTTTCAGCAGTCCCAGCGTTGTCGTTGCTTCCGAGTGCTTTGTTGATGTACTCCATGGCTGCAGCAGTGTGGTAAGGAGAGAGGAATGCTCAGCCAGCGCGGTCGGTCAAGCCGTCAATTCTCATGCATCATCAGTTTGGGTCGAGGACGTCAACGCCGTCATTTCGCAGGCTTGGCAGGAGTGAGTGCAGTGCTGGATAGACATAGTTCATGGTGACCCTAAGCGTGTAAGGTTTGATCATCTCCTGAAGCAGATGCAAGCTCCATCCATCGACCATTTGGCAAGAGAAAGACGTTACGATATGACATCGGACGCGCAGCATCACCATCACACTAGCTTGAACAACACAGATAACCTTGTAACCACTCGTAAATACTCAGAACATCTTCTTTCTGGGGATTGAGGAACCGCCGGCTGGCCCAACAGGCTGAGGTTCAGGTCGGGCTGCAGGATACAGTGGCTTTGGCTTTGAACAGCTGTCCTTGACCTCTTGCCAGTTCTTGTCACTTTCTTGGACATCTGCACCCATCTTATCATCATGATAACAGAGGATGTATCTCTTCAACTTCCTCGGCTCTTTAGGCTCTGAGGTCCATCTGGCGCGTTTGTATAGAGTTTCGATGATGTCCTGCTGCTTCCATGGCTCAAACTTCTGCTGGTGCTTGTAGTGCTCGGTCATCATGGAAGCAATTGTCCCCGCCGTGAAGGGAGCAGCTGTTGCATTGGAATCCCATGAGCTGACTTGTTACACACACTTTGGGCAGCCGGACCTCACCATATGAAGTGCCGTCGACTGTCGTGCTACCTTTGGTAGATGGTGGTCGCGTGTCGAAGATTTTGCCATCTGTACCAAGATATGGAATGCGATGTGAAGGCGCGTAGATGTCGACACCTGCGACACGACTTAGATCTTTAGGCCCAATGAGAAACACAAATATGATCTACTGACCTGTTCCGTGAGCGAATTGCTCGCAACCGTCTCTTTCGTCGCAGCCGCCTACGGCTATGACACCAGGATGAGCGGCGGGAAGACGGAGATTTGTGGCTTTGATTGCAGAAACGACTTCGTCGATAGGTTTCTGTGCTTCTTTGATCTCCAGCGAGGCGGCCTCATCTGCGATTTGCTTTCTCGTGATGGTGGTTCTGTCTGCAGTTTTACGCTTTGCATCGATCGTCTGCCAATGTAGACAGTCAGTGGACGCCTCGACCAACAGCCTGATGTAGGGACAATCATCCACCTTCTTCTTCTCTTCAAAAGCCTGTAGTCTTGTCTTGTAATCTTGAAGGTATTGCGGCATGTTGTTGCGGTCTTGACGGTGAACTTCAAGCTAAGATTAAAGTAACGTAAGCTGACAGATAAATTGAGAATTGTGGTAATCACGCACATCATCGTTTCCAGCGGCCGCGACAATGACTACTCCATTTTCAAGTAATTTGGTGATGGTCTCGTACGTCTTTAGATGCTCTTGCATATTCAATCCATCTGACCCTTTAGATACGTTGAGTATCGCTCTGCCTTGTAGCTTCCGTTCCAGAACATCCGCCAATATATCGGAATATGCCTTGTCAACATTGTTCTCAACGACGTTGACTGGGACGATGGCGGCCATGGGTGCTGCCCCGAACTTGACGCCGCCGGCCATATTCACGACAAGATTTCCGTGGATACCGTAGGGCTCGTCTGTTTTGATCGCCGGATATTCATGGCCCTTCAGATATCGCAAGTGGTCGGGCAATACCTGAAAAGAGCTTCAGCTACGGCGCAGCATGCAGGACCGATCAGCTCACATCGATAAGAGCTTGCTCCGATGGCGTAAAACTCGGCTCGAGGATGTAGATGGTGATACCTTTCCCACCATCGCGAGGCACCTTGTTCTCGTACAAGTCTTGTGCTACATGTTCAGAGCTTCCAATGCGTGAAGGCTTGTCTGGAATCTTGGCTGGATCATAGCGAACGTAGGTCTTCTCGATGCCCCAAAACGGAGTTAGGGTGTTCATCCTCTATCTATGACAAAGATCTAAGTGGATTAGAAGGGAAGGAGAAGAGCACGAAGTGATTGAAATTTATAGATTGGGACATCATTCGGTGATACGGTGCGAATGCTCTGGACTTTGGAGCGACAGTGATCCCTGCAGGGTTTTCCGAGTACACGCGAGAAACATGTTCAGGGAGGGTTTGGACAGCTGGTATGGAAGCGAGAAGCATCTCAGGTGCTCGATACGTTTCGTGGTCCTTCGAGCTCATGGAAGTCGGCAAGAGTAGGCGATAGGTCAAGGGTTTCCAAGCGAGACAGGACTACATTAGGTACCGGATGCCAGGTCTGCCTGAACATGGACGACGAACAACGCGTATGACTGCTGAAGTACCAAGCCTGCTGAGACCAAGAGCAAAGCAGCTTACAGATCTATGCGAATCTTCGAGACACCCCGCTTCTGAGTGGCCGCAGCCTCGATCTGCAGCTGCTTCTCATACTGGTGAACTCGTAATCAAGCATGGATTGTGTATCACCTGTCCAGGCATCTTCGCTTGAATTGCGGTGATCTCAGCAGCTATAGCCGCGTCTTTCTTCTCATATTCCTGCAAACTGAATCAGCTTGATCGACAGTGTATACATCGAACGTGAGTCTACCTTCGTCAGAGACGCCTGTATAGCCTTCTGAGCCCCATCGGCCCACAACACAGCAGTTACGCGATGCAGCGCAACAGCATCGACTTGCCTCGCACCTTCATGAAAGGCGCACCGTCCGTTGATGGACTTCCTATGCTCCACAGGTTATCGGGTATTGCGACGCCCTCATCGCACCAACCGGCTGCCCTGAAGGCCAAGCAAGCCGCGAAGAATGATGCAGAGGAGAATAGCAAGGGACTTTGAGAATCGCAAAGGCTCATAGGGTTGTGATGACGGTGTTTGTGTTACTTGATAGGCCTCTGCGAATGATATCATCCTATAGCTCCTTCGAGACCGTCCGAGTCTTGACTGCTTGCCTGACGTGTATTGGTTAGATCGGCAAAATTTATACAGAAAGCACCACAATCACTGTGTTGCTGCCGAGCTGCCGCGCCGACAAAAATCCCTTAAAACTCAGCAAAAAAGATTTTGACCAGCAAGAGTTTCCTGTAGTTGGGATTAGAGTCGTTCAGCGATCTCAGGGTTCAAATGTACTCACGATCTCTTGACATTCAGCGGTAATAGAAAACTAGATACGTCCAATCGAGAGAATTGAGCAATCAAGGAGTTCTTGTAAAGCTAGGTAGGAGGAGGTAAGCAATATAGACGGCCGCCAGAATACAAATTTGTCCTCACCTGACGCTGAGACCGAGGGGATAAGACGTAGCGGATACGGTAGCGAGAGATGCGAACAATTCGCCTTCCTCCTGCATTGACAGGCGATTCAGCGCAAGTCTGCCTTATGGAATACGATACCACGTACAACTAGTAGCTGGGCTAAGTTGGCGACCCTAATGCCGAAGAACAGCGTCAGAGACAGTCCTCGATCTGCTCCAGATGCCAGATGTCTTTTACATAACATCTGCGCCTAGATAGCATCATAATGCGAATCAGCGACCACCAAAGCTCAGCAGAGTTAATGGGCTCAGACCTACCACTTGGAACTTTGCTGACCATCTTTTCGAATCTCAGGCGGTCCTGATCCAAGCTTGACATTAGCTTGGGTTCCTGAGATTGCGACTATAATCGCACCTTCTCCGCGTTGTCCCTCAGCAGATCAGCATATTCCTGTCTCTCCTTCAACAAGCCTCTTGACATCTTCTCGCGTGCTTATAGAGCAATGATTTTCCTGCCCTGTAATTTGGCCAATTCTGAGAGACCTCCGTGCGTGTAAGTGATCAGCTCAGAGTATTCAGATGAAACCTCTGATACGACTTCAAATGCGTCGTCGATTTCGTGACAGGCGACTGTTATCGCGGTAGCCAGAGCCTGAATGTCTGTGACCATGTCCCGAAGAATCTCTACATAGTCCTGCTCGAGTGTTCCAAGCTTACAGTAGCTCATGATTTCCAGTACTCCTGCCAGATTGTCTAAGCAGGTATCGACCGACGGAAGCGAGCTTAGCACCGTCCCTCAGCGATCATAGCTTACCCCACAGGGCCGTGCTCTTCCCGTACGTTCGCTCCATATTGGTGAAGCTGGGCATGAGTGCTTGTATGCCGGCTTGCACGAAGGACACGCTTGCCGACTTCATCGTGGCTCCAGGCAGGATGTGGGAGTACTTGCTGTTGTCCGGGAATTCGAGCTACCCCACGCACGCCAAAGATAATTGCCAGGGAGGCTTAGACATGCGAGCTCACGATAACGTCGCTATCGCTGACCAGCAGAAGTAGATCGACCAATTGGCAAATGGCGGTAGGCGCGGCTTGCAGAACGTCAGCTCTGAGCAGTCACGTATATGTCAGCGCTTGATATGTAGCATGGGTCATACACCTTCACTTGTGTCGCGAGTACTGCAGATATCTTCGCATAAGCCGAGCTCAAGCAAGAACGGCAGGGAAGCAACTTGCCCACACATCGCTCGCTACGTCGTAGAACACAGTCGTAGGATCGAGCTTCGATTCTTCGCTGACAGACACCGACATTGTACGCTGTGTGAAGGCTCAATTGAAGTACCCCGCCTGGACGAACGGAGTCGGCGAGCTGATGGACGGTGTCGAGTGATGCAAGCAGCTGCTACGCAACCCCATCCTGAAGAACCCCTGATGAACCGTATATACGAGCTATATGATATGCGAGCTCGCAGGAGGATCATCGAAGTCTGGTCGGTCTCGTGAAGGGCAGGTAGGCGCAGGCAGGCGCAGGCGCAGGAGCAGGCTGGAAGGCTGTGGACGACGGTCAGGTATTGCTTTGGCTGAGGGTGCATCCACAGTTCAGCAGCGCCGCCTCGACATTTCATGCAAAGGCAGGAAGCAGGGAAGCGAACTTCACGAAATACTCGGGACAGAAGACAACGAGGAGACACTCCCAGATGTAGTGAGATACAAGCATGATAATTTGAAGACCAAGGGTTGACCCCGAAAGGTATCGGCCTACGCGCCCGCAGACAATACCCGCAAAGGCTTCTCAAGCTGCTCCAGAGCAGCAGAGTCGAGATTCTGAAGCGGCTGCTCGAACTCGTGAGTATTGTGGAGAACGCCCACGACACTCTTCAGATCCTTTACGACTTGTGTGAGATAGGCGGCCTCGGAAGGGTCAGAACCGAGCGCGCTGCCAATAGCAGCAGAGCAGGTAGTGATTTTAGTCTGGGTAGTTGTTATTGTTTGATCGACAAAAGTTCGGTAATGGAAGCACATGCAAAGGTCAGCCTGAGAAAACAAGAGAAACTTAAGCCTTTCGTACCTGAAGGTCAGTGAGCTTCGTGCCATGTGCGTTGAGATCAGCAATTCTTGCCTGGGTGTTGGTCACTTCGACTTGCAAGGCTTGAAGTGCTGTAGTCTGGCTAGCGATGTCCTTGACTTGCTGGTCCCATTCCACCTTGACGCCATTGTAAGTGCTCGAAGTGCTGTCATAGACGCTCTTTTTGCTAGACTTTATAGCTTCTTTGCCCCGCTTGTCGCTCTCCGCCCTGTCCAGGCGTCTGGCATGAGACAAAGCCCAACCTGCTTCGCCGCCCATGAAGCCGGGGCTGTCCCCTTGAACCCTTTGTAGTTCAAGCAAAGCATCGTTGTACTTAGCTTCCGCCTGGTTGAAGTCTTGCTGAGCGGCGTCGGCAGCGAGTTTGTCCTTGTCCAAGTCTGCCTTGGTCTTTGTGTGCTGAGCTTGTAGCTCGGCCTCTTTAGCACGCGCAATGGATATCTTGACTTCCAACTCCTTCAATGTGGCCTGCAGCTGTCCAATCCTTTGAACCTCGTCTTTCGTCTTCGCACCGATTTGCGATGTCCACGACGCTGCGATAGCCTGGGCGTATTGAAAGTTCTGTTCATGACGAACCTTAGCATTCTATCCTCCATGAGTTGCTATATAGCTCACGATTGTCGCTTCGCGACCCCCAGATCTGAAGGCCTTGTAGTGCGAGTCATTGAACTTGCTACGGATGAGATCAGATTAACCAGACATGTCAGGTACCTGGAGGATTTGTACGATCTTGTTCTAGCCAGATTCATTCATCAGCGAATATATTATGCTGGAATCGAACGTATGCGCTCACTAGTGCCCAGACAGCATTGATGACATGGCTTGCAATGCAAGTATGCTCAGGAGCAGGATCGTAACATTCACTACCCTTTGAGAGGACAGGATTGGTTGCTTGCTTCGAAGTCCATCCCAGCGTTAATACCTGAGCTGCATTGCTGCCCGGGGAAATGCCCATGGTGGCGATGTCGGCCTGCCACACCAAGTACTGGCGATCTACCGGATCTTGTAACCTGCAATAAGATTGAGATTGGAGTACAAGGTTCGATTTTAACTCAGTATTAGCAGGACATTTCCATTGCGCAGGCTTACCAGCGCGTACTGCCTTCGTCTGTTACGATCCATTCCTTAGCGTTGGATGTGTGAAGGTCTGCTTTGCTGTCCTTTAAGCATAGATATAGTCCGCTGCCTCTGTTTACTATGAGCTGGCCAGTCAATCCATCGAAGAAGGACCACTAAGGAACGTTAGGAGAATAGGCATCATCACATCATGCCGTCATTATATTGGATGGGCTGTATGTCTCACTAGCTGGTTGGGGTTACAGGGGCAGCAGGTTGCATACTGAGGGTCCCGGAGACGACGCCAATGACTTCCTGCGTAACATTGTTGATCTGCGGCACTAGATAGTACATAAGTTTAGGATCGGGAGTGATAGAGGTCATAGTCGCGGTATAGTATTGTAGATGGGTGGACGGTGAAGGGAGACTGTGACGAGAACAGAGCAGAAAGCAGGAAGGGCGCGAGAAAGTGTGCATTGCATGAGCTTTTACAGCGCCTCGTTCTCAGCTCTCAGAGCCCTTCGACTGTTGGGGCATCTTGAGGCTTCCAAACGACCTGCAGGTATGGGACAAATTGGCCGTAGATTCGTGCATACATGGACAGCATGGAGGTAGGAGCATTGCAGGCTAGGTCGGCCATAGACTGCATCGACGCTTCATGAGCAAGAATATGGCGGCTAGAGGTCTTGCGTTTCTTCTACTGACTTCTTTGCAGGGAAGCTTTGTCTTGACCGGGCAGGGAGAGTTAGCTGGCCATGCAATACCTGCATCACAGACGCTCGGCGCCTCCCTGGCACCATCTTCGCTCGCATTCGGTTCTGGAATCGCCTGGCGCTGAATGGATTTACGGCCGCAGGATTGAAGACAGCATAAAACGGGCAGAGTTGCAGACCAAGTGCTTCTTTCTTTCGTTCTCCATCGTTCCCAGTCCATCACTCTCTACCATCTCTCGCCTTCCTTGCTTGATCCTTTCGTCCTTGATCCGTTGGAAGCTGAGACATGGCCAGCATAGTCAAGTACAATGCCGCTCTCCAAGAGACTCGCTCTGTCAACGACGACATGAAGGAACAGGCTCTCCAGATCTGGGTCCGTTGATGCACCACAATCTAGCTCTCAAAGCCGGCTACTGACGCGATTCCTCACAGCACCAACTCCAATGGTGCTTTTGGGACTTACATCTGACCGGAAGAATTACTGACTGTCCGCAACCAGGGAGAAACTCCTCATTCCAGGCCCTTCATGCATTGCCATCACCGGAAAGCTCACGATTGTCGGATTGTTCGACAAGATCACCGTGCGTTCGGCTCTATTTGAGTACTAAGGCTTGCACCACTGACGTTAGTCTTGAATGCAGCTCGTCTCAGGAGCAACCCCATACAAGAATCTGCGCTCCGATGACTTCCGTACTTGCGTTGTCCAGCTTCGCAATGCAGTTATCAACGCTTTCAGAGAGAGTTACAGCAATATGGATGTAGGTGATGCATGAGACTACGCTCTGTGAGCTAGCACGCTGACTTTTCGCTCCTTCTGTCAGTCATTGCATCAAGCATGCAGTCTGTTGATGGGTGAGGCTGGCGTGCATCTTCACAGCGAATTATTATGTACTGATGCAGTCACATGCTTTCACAGGCCTCGTCAATGACATTCTCTCCATCATCCTCGAAGTAGACATGGAAGATTTGTCTGTGGCCCAGAGGAACGCTACTATTGTCCGCCTCCTTCCAGGAAAGCTCGAAGATATGCTCAAGGCCGTCACTAAGTGTGAAAAGTTTGTCGTCAACACTGTAGTCGGCTTTGAGAAGGCTCTCTTCGTCGCGCAAGATCTACAGGAAGCCACGACTCTTACCTTTGGCCATGCTGAGAAGGAGACAAAGGAGCTTGAGCTTTTGGAGAAGCAGCTCAAGATCAAAGTCGATGCAACAACCGAGAGACAGAAGCTAGCCAAGACCTTCCTCGAAGATGCAAAGAAATCTAAGGACAAGGTATCTTCGGCTCCCTCTTTCAAATATGTAATAGAGCTGATCGCAATGTCTCTGCAGGCCGATGCCATGTTTGAACGCTCTATGAACAGCCTGCCGAACGGTATGCTTGCCCATTCTGACTTTGCTTGCCTACGCTCACTGAAACATTCACAGGTCTGGAACTCGTGTAAGTCGGGGCATACACGCATAACCGAGACACACGCTAATGGTGCGAATCCAAAGTGCTCTCCCAGCTGGCGAGAAACTTACTGTAAGTCATGTAAAACCTTGATGCCTGTAGAGGTTCGGCTGACGATGAGACCGACCGCCCAGGAACTCGCCGGACAAGCTGGAAACATGGACCTTCAGAAGCACATGAACCTTACCAACGCAGCCTTTGCAGCCGGATCGGATCTCGTGACCAAAGGTGCAGGAGTTGGTCTCGGCAAGCTAGGCGAAAAGGACACTCCGCCATCTGGAACTGCCCCATCGACGACTGGTTCGGCTGCCAGTAAGGCCGCGGAAGTCGACCTGGATGACCCAGTATTCCTCAATGCAGACTTTATCTGCCAGGCTCTCGTCGTGTTTGCCAACGTCACTACTGGCGGAACAGGTGGAGCTGTCGACTGGAACGCTGTCATTGCCGCCAAAGGACAACGAAGCTCGCTTGGCTACGTGATTGCTCAATTCGAAGATTTCGCTGGCGAAGACTATGGTAAATTCAAGGAAGCACTGGAAGCCAAGCATATCACTTCAGATGCTTTAGCTGTAAGATCTGASCTCACAGACTCTTGCGGAAGACGTCTCTGATCATCGCTTGTATTGCTAACACCCAGGCTGCCAAAGAGCTGCAAGAGCTATCCAAAGATCGTGATAATGCACGAGTAGCGGCTATCGTCAAGGAAGTCGCAGCACTGTCAAAGCGAGCGGACAAAGTCTCTGCGGCTGTCGCACTCAAGCTGAGAAAACCTGCCGTGTCTACGCCTCTTGTCGCGGCCTCAGACCCACCTCCTCCAGCYCAATCTTCAGGCGACAAAGCTCATCAATCTGCCGCTAGCATCGCTACTGCCAATGCTCAATTCAGTATCACCAAAGCAGAAGCCCAGCTTGCCAGCTCGAAGGAATGCTACGAGAAAGCTAATCAAGCTATGATGGACCTCACAAAGGAGTTGGGCGAATTCAACGTTCAGCTGAAGAGCATTGACCCTCAGAAGATCGAAGTAAGTTAGGTYTCAAGGTCGTGTCCGMYMCTGCTGACCTGTCTCCGTGTAGTGGAGCCGAGTMCGAGCTGTGCTCAATCAAGCAGTGGACCACCTCAGCACCCTGATTTTCAACTTAAACTCTCTAGCCGAATTCTTCATTGTCATAAGAAACTCGGTCCAGGAGATCATGACTCCCAGGATCAAGAGCTTCAGTAGAGATGCTACTATTCAGCTAGAAAGCTTGGGAGGCATGACTTTCGATTCTTTGCAACAGCCTTGCTCCGTATTATTCTTTAAGCAGTCACCGCCCTGACATGCCAGAGTAGATTCAAGCAGTGATCATTGAAGAATGACTGTCTTATATCCGCGCAAAGGAATTTGGCAACAGCAGCTACGACAACAACAGCAAGGTTTGCGAGAGAGGTACTACTTCGGGTGCACGTCTACTTCTGGGCCAGGCTGTTCTCGTAAGCCAAGTAGTGCTGCGCTTTACTGGCCCCTCGTGTCTTATGTGCGATGTCATCGGCACTTTCCTTGAGGTCCTGTAAAGAGCCACCTATCAATACGATCGTAACACAATTGCAGAGACGTGTGTCAGCTTACGCTCTGCCGGCTTTTCGCGCCTTGGACCATGTAATGTCGCCATTTCGTTAGATTCGATTTGAGGGCATTCTCTCGCACGCCCTTGGTGTTCAGCCATGCGAGGAGGCCTGCAATCTATTGGTACCGTCTCAGCATCGAGCCTTTAGACCGCAAGGACAGTGTGGTGTGAACGAACCTCATGTTCCCTTGTTTGGTAGTATGCCCATTCATCTGGTGATAAAGAATCTCCACGATCTATGCCTTCTTGATGCGCTCGTCTATCTAGAATGAGCGACTCGCCCCCGCGCTCATCGCACATCTTGTCCCAATCTTCAGCGGACGGCCCTTGAATGAACAGTCGTCCCGTTCCATAAATGATCTGACCATTGGATGCAATAAGCGACTGGCAGCCAATACCATCAAACCACCAGTACTATCAAGAGTTCGATCAGCCAATAGTAACAGTATTTTAGGCAACTAGTGCTTACTCTCTGGTGAAAGCGGTCCTGGCCAAGAGGGCGGATCCTAGCGACTTCGCGATGGCGTCGCCAGTCTCTTTCGTACAGATCATCCTTCTTAGCATTCATTTCGAGTTCCTCTTCGATTTGCGTCTTTCTGTCGACAGGTTCTGGTTCGGGTTCCGGCTCAGGTGTGGGTGTCTTAGCTTTCTTGCCCTTCTTGCCTTTTGCAGCAGATTCCGTTTTGACAGGTTCCTTCTGTAACTCATCTTCTGACGAAGACTCGAGCTCGTCTACATCGCTGCCGACTTCAGACTGTTCAGGCAGAGGCGATTTGTGCTTGACAGGCGATGTCTTGTTGAGAACAGAACCGTCCTCATCGAGATCAGGTAAAGGAGAGGATGAGGGTCGTCTCGAGGGCGGATCATCGGCCATCACGGAATCGTCTCGATCAGACGGTGCCATCGATATGGAAGCAGAATCGTCGATATCCATAGTTGGGACTGCAAGGGGCTGTGGGGTGCCAGCTGCAGATGCCGAATTACCCTGAGGATTCGGCGTCAGACCTCCAGCTGCTTCTTTCTCGAGAATCGCCTTTTCAGCCAGCCTGGAAAAAGCAAATCAGTATGCAGCGATCCAAAGAGTCTACCAGTAGGCACAAACGTACAGCTCTCTTCTCTCTTTGTTAATGTCTGCCTTTTCCTTTCGATCCTCCGTAAGGCGCGTCTCGCAGTCATCTACGTAGTTTCTGACTACTTTGCTCATCATGCTGTGATTGCACAGGAATATAAGGATTTCCAGCTTTTGAGCAAGCGTCAAAGTCAAATAGCGACTCTCTGGATCGGGATCATCGCTTCCGGCATAGGGCATTTTGACCCGTCTAGGTGTTTCAGGTACTTCTTCTTCTTCTTCGGCGTTCTCTTCGCTTGTTTCACCCTTCTCCCCATTCTCGCCGTCAATTGCCTCTGACTTGATATCGTCTTTGATGTCGTCACCCTCGCCCTTGGCGTCGTCTTCCGTGAGTTCCTGTTTGACATCGCTAGCCTTGCCCTCAGCAGGCAGTGACGATTCTTTCTTTGTTGTTTCAGCCGCCAATGCATCTTCGGCTGCATCTTCCTTTGGTACTTCCGCTGCTTCCGCAGGTTTCTTCTCGTCTTCAGCTACCAAAGCTTCAGGAACGTCTGCGGGATTGACAGCTTCAAGGTCTTCATCCTTGTTCTTCTTCTTACTCATCGATTTCACATTGTCCTCAGAATCGGTAAATAGATGTTTCAGTATGGTAGGCAACCCTGGCATGGCGTCTAGACCCCCGCGCTAAGAACATCAAAGCCGGGCTCAGCAGATAGCAAAAGTATATCAGCATACAAACTTACCTGCGTAAGAACGCCCAACAGATGGTGCTCCCAGCCTTGTCTTCCATCAGCTGCTTTCGGTCTGGCTCTCCTATCCCATCCTCTGCAATACTCCATTGCGGCTGTTACCCACATTTCTCGTTCTGGAACAGTCATTCCGTCTTCATCTACCGTTGTAGCTGCCAAATGAGGGATAGAATCGACGTTCGGCTGTGAACTTCCGGTTAATCGTCCAGCTTCACTCGCTATATTCGATGTAAGGACTGCATGGATCTCGCCGAGCAATAAGCAGCGCGGCTCGAGTGTCTTGTGATAGAGTGCGTTTGTGAAATCATCTAAAGTGAAAGGGGATATTTGAAGTGGTTGTCTATTTAGGCAAAGTCAACTTTCGGCAATCTTCGCGTACATTCGATTCTAGAAACTTACCCAAAAATGTTGATGTAGTTCCAGCAAGTGATGAAGGTGCTGAAAAGTTCTTGAGGAACGGGAAGATCCGTTCGGTGCATTGGGCGACTTGGCAGGTCCGGTAGTACAGCATCTTTTCTGTTTCGAATGCGGCCGTCAAAGATGGTGGTTGGATCCAAATCAAGATCTTCGATAGGGTACTTTGGTGCACGTTGACGTGCTGGCGGGATTGCGACGTTCGTGGCTGGTGCTGGCGCACTCTGCTTGCCTCGCTGCTTAGGCATAGGAACGGAAATGGGAGCAGATGCTGTCATGGAAATACTAGGACGGGGAGCAATAGGCGGAGCCATTTCTTGCAGACCAATGATAATGGCAGGCGGGGGAATACCAGAGTCGCCTATCGCGACAAAAATGGGTCAACAAAGTCGGTAAGCTAGTAACACACTGAAGAAACACTGACCTTTAGCGCGTTTGCCTGGCAGCATGTCCAAGGGATCTGTGGCCGGGCGTTTCTGGACCTGGTGGCCGTAAAAGGTACCGTACTTAGCATTGTAGGGTATGATCTAGCTTGCGCAGTGCACCTCACCTTTCCTCCCCTTCGTTTGACTAAAAGATCGTCTTTGGCCTGTCCACTCTTGACTTTCATGTCCTCCGACAGTACCGTTGGAATCTTATACAAGGTCGAAAACCTCTCCTTGACTATCCATGGTGCTCCAATAGACGAGTCTCTATTCATGCTCTCCTTGAGGAATTTTTTGAGCAGTAGTTTCGACCATGATACACGGTCCCTCGACAAATTGGCCGCGGTAACTCTGACATCGGATCCGGAGAACTTGGTCCCTTCGAGGATGCGTACGACATACACGTACTCGTATGGTGGGTCAGTGTAATCTGTGTGCGCTTTGCTGAGTTCCAATCGTGTTCCCATAGTATGGGCAATCACGTCCAAATCCAATTCTTCTCGAGTGTGGTAGTAGACACCTGGTTCTTGATTTATAGGAAGAGTGTTCTTGTACTTCGTACTGGTATTGAGAATGGCAGGCGGGAGTAGGGCACGGATTGAGGGTGGAGGATCTACTCGAATTACCATTCCATAGAAAGTATCGGCATGCCCGCTGTGCATTCAATGAGTCAGCATACTATCAATACGTAAGATTCAAGACGAAGATCGTACTGTTCGCCTTCGGGGTTCATGACGATGACCTTCTCTTTGAGGAAGAAACGGTTATTGAAGCGCTCATAGCAATGATCGGCCAAACTCTCAAGGCGCCCTTCCACCTCTGCAGACATTAAGTGTCAGCTATGAAACGTTCGCGACTGAGTAAGTGACATACGGAACTGGCATGCTCTGAGTACTTTGGGCTTGAGAGGGTCAGGAAATTTGAGCTGAGTCTTCTTGCTCTCTTCAAACTCGGAGTCGAGAGCCTGGAAGTAGTCTAGACCGCTTTTTCCAGTATATTCACATGTGAATATTTTCTGAAGAAAGAAGGACATTCTTGCAGAGTAGGCTCTGAACACAACAAATAAACGCGCGTCAATAAGTATGCGTTAGCGAGCCAGAGATGATGAAGATGAATCTTCTACGCGAAAGAATGTTCAGCTTACTCATAGGTCGAAAAGATCTCTCCAGTTGCTCGAAGATAGAAAACCTCTTGGTCTGTAGGTCCATTCTGCAACTCTGGAGGAGGTTCGCACATCTGCACATTCTTGCGTCTGAGTAGTGGCATGGCTGCCGCTTCCAGAAGCTAATTGCAGCCAGCTGTACACGACAGAGTGTGCTTCCAAACGGAGCGCCAAGAAAGACAGAGAAATGCAGAGAGCTTTACGGGAGTTAGGAGTTGGAGTTTACGGTATTGTGCGATAGAGATAAGGGGAATGGACCGAGTTTGGCGATAGGCTCGCAGAGTATGCGCGTTTCTGGACTTGATAGGCGACTCTCTGCTCTGCACGAACTCGCCAAACGACCAAGATGTGCGCAGGACGTGCTGCTGGCTACTGCTGGACGCGCAGATGGCCTTCTTCAACGTTGCCAGAACCAAGAAACCAGCGTCCAAGAACCAGCGAGCCCAGGTCGACAGAGGGAACACACGGCCCGCAAGAAAGGTACAGGGAGAGGTGTTGGGCAGGACAGCTTGGTAGGACAGTAGCGTAGAGGTCTTGTCGGTGTTTGAGGGATGTTGCTTGGAATTGGAACAGAAAAGACCCTTGAAGCCGATTTCGACACACACTTTGGGGAATTTGGGTCAAGGGGGTGAAGATGATGGGTCTGCCTATCTCAGCAAAGCCGGACAGCAGTCAGCGCAGAGACCAAGAGTAGCAAATAACGACAAACCTCAGACTACAACAACGCCCGGTTCGTCATGATCCCTGTCCAAGATTCTCGGTGTTCATGCCACTAGACATTTCCTGGCCTGTTTGATGCAACAAGGCCGCCAATACTTTCGCACAGCGTCCTCGGCGATATCTTATACCCTGCGAACCGTCTACAACCTGAGTTTGGCTGCTGCGCCCTCGCCTTGTTTCCTGACGCAAAGCGCTCCACCCCATCCACCTTCTGTATCTCGGATTCTTCCTTCAACTGTCACCACAGTGACTCCTCAGACTGATGCAAAGATCAAGAAAAGGGACCGCCAGCTTCAAAGCTTATCAGCTGATCATATTCAAAAGTGAGCTGTTCACCTGTTGAATGCCGTCAGAAAAGGTATGGAGGCGTACAAGTCTGCTCTAGCTCTTCCCGTTGAGATACTTGCGAGGTGTGAACTGACTTGAAGACTTTCGTCCCATAAAATACCGAATTCGTGAAAACAACATGAATCTTTGCTTCGCTAATAACGCCATATCAGCCATCTTCCAGCTCTGCCACAGTACCATGCTACATCCTTAAATATTAAACTACTTAATCCAAGCTTCCACTTTCACCACAGACACTTCGGACGGTCTCAGTCGGGGCTAATATAATCAAGCGCGAACGGTCGCCTCAGTCTGAAAAGTATCGATACTCTTCGTGTCTCCATTGAGTGTAGCGTCATCTTGATCAAACTTGGCAGGCACTTCTGATGGGCCAGCCTCGGCGAATCCTCCGTCTACAGCTTCGGCGCTGGCGGGTTTCTTCTTCCCGAACTTGGAGACTAGTTTGTTCTTGCTGTTCACAAAGTTGTTTACGAGGCTGACAGTAGGTAGGAAGGTCAGCTGGAGATATACGAACACATTGGAACGTTCGGACAACACACTTTGGGGTATACTGCCATTCTTTCTGACCCGTTCCCTTGTTGTCGATACGGCCTTTCTTATCAGCGCCCTCGAGTGATCGCTACAATAGATGCAGAGCAGCAAAGGCAGATTCAGCAATGTCTCACAGCATGTTTCGGATAAGCCCCTTGTTTCGCCGGACACCTGGAATGCCAGCGATTAGGAGTAGGATAGTGTGCAGGCTTACAGTAAAGCTCTCTATCATGGCTCGTCTGTCCTCCGGGCTCATCTGTGCCATCTGCTCACGGGATACAGCCCCGTTGTCGGCTGTCGCCCAACCGCTCTTGAGACGTCCATTCTCATTGTAGCCGTTTGGCGAGATCAAGCTTGCGTGGTTGGGCATACTGTGTTCCCAAGCTGAGTTGAAGAGAAGAAGAGACGGACAGGAGCGTGAAACCTGTCATCGACCCGGCAAGCTCGGAAGGCCGAAGCGGCCCTGTGCCATGTAGCAGGGCAAAGAGTAAGAAGTACAGTCGCAAGATACAGAGCGTAGGATAGCAGTGTAGATGCTTTGAGCTTAGCGGAGCATTGGCCGGCTGAAAGAGTGAGCTCATTCAGACGACACATCCAAGCATGTGTGCACGTTCTCATTGGTACCATATATCCCTGTGGAAAGTCTCAAGACAACGAAGCACCATGTTTCCCTAAGTTCCTTTGATAGATGAGCATATCGTCCAGCAACAAAGCCGCTCGCAAGCAAGACAAGGTATGGGGATAGATAGAAGATGAGGTGGGACGACAGGAGCAGTCGTATGTGTGGACTAGATAACTTTTGAGAGTGACGATGGGCCAGATAGGCGGAAACTAGTATGTTAAAATATTGGTTTGACCAGAAATGATCGAAAGCAAAGCATGCTCTATAACGCTTCTATGGGTCGACGAACCGAGTGTTGAGTCTGAAGATGCGGAATGGCGTTAGTATCTATGAATCTAGATGGACAACTTGGAAGCTCACCTATGCCTTCCAGCCTTTCATGGGACCACCCCACCCTTTCGAGCCTGGCGCATCACCTTCCTGGTTCCGAACATCATCTTCCTCTTCTTCTCGCTTTGCCCATCCTCGGTGACGGCCCCATTTGCCTTCAGTATCATCGACCACGTCTTGACGCTTTTTAAAGCCTCTCATCATGCCCCATTGACCTTCGGTATCTTCGACTACCTCCTGACGCTTCTTGAAACCTCTCATCATTCCCCACTTGCCTTCTGTGTCCTCAGGAACGTCTTGACGCTTCTTGTAGCCGCGCATGCGGCCCCAGCTGCCTTCGGTGTCGTCGACGACATCCTGGCGCTTCTTGAAACCTCTTTGCATACCCCATGCAGATTCAGTATCTGGTACTGCTACAGGTGTTGCGACATCCTCAGACGGTGCCGAGGTCTGTGCGAAGGGTACCGTCAGCGCAGGTCATGAGGCCATCTAGATGAGTGTGACCCACAGTCGCGGGCTCAGCAGCGACTAGAAGCGCTGACAGGCAGACAGCAACGAAGCTGACTAGCAGGAAGAAGCGCATCCCTAGTGGCCGGGATGAGTGAATAGGGTTGTAAAGTTTGGTCGGGGAATGGGTGAAGTCTGTCTGACAGCTGAAACAGACTAGACGGAAACGCTCGCTTGTACTACTTGATGACCTTGTTAGAATGCAATGAGATGAAGGAGAACAAGCTTGCAATCCTCAAGAGCGTCTTCGAGCAGAGTGAAAAATGCAGGGTGTTGCGACCAAAGCCAAGTTTTTGCTGCGGTGAGGGTGGGCTTCGGATTCGCAGAGGAGGCACCGCTGAGCGTTACACGCGGTATCGGAGGAGTTGTTACGGTGACGTTCAAAGGCCTTTCCGTTCTTCGCGGCGCTAGAAGCGAGGCGGTAGGACGAAGCTCGCGTGTTTGCGCCAGAAATGAAGGTCTGAGAAGTGAGCGGAACTGGTGATGAGACAAGGAGGACGTGTGTAGCGGACCACCTGGGCGTGTTACGAAGCGATAGAAAGAGAGAGAGAGAACGGTGTCAATCTCGCTCTGGGATTTATCGCTGCTCCTCCTCGAGCTCGAGAATGTTCAAGGGGGACGTGCTCTGGTCGGGTATGTTGCTCGAGTATGTAGGCTGAGGTGCAGAGTTGGCCCTTCATTCTTTGCAATTCTCAGTGGACCCGCAAGCTGGACGCGACCTCCCTGAAAGACCTCCTGTTTCGTCATGCTCAAGGAATCAGGAGAGACTTGTACTTGGACGCGCTTCTCCCTGGGATGACTTTCTCCCACGACATCAAGAGCAACGACTTCTCGCTTGAGTGCGAGAGTACCGTCTAGCTGGGATGCCCGCCGTCTCGAGGGTTCCCGAATGGACTGCTTCTTCCCGTCAAGGACTGTCTGCTTGAACAATATTGCGGCTGCCTCTGTGGGACCTCTGCAAGGCTTCTCTGTTCACAATGTAGTCCCAACCGCATTGCGAATCTGTGGAAGAAAGAACCTCATGAGCAAGAAGTCGAGATCCCGAGTTCCGATGGGCCAAAAACGACTCTTCCCAGACGGACGCCTGATTTGATGTAAAGAGACAACCTCATAGAAGATCCTGAATCATACCCAGTCCCCCTTTTTCGAGCCGAGGCTGTCCTGGATTGGCCTTGAAGGCTGTCCTGGATTGGCCTTGAAGGCTGCCTTGCGCTCACCGCAGCTCGCTGATCTCCCAGCTGGCTCCGTTCTCATGTCACTGATTAATTTTAGTCAAAACGTACCATATACAATGGCACCATGACCATCGTACTCTTCTCTGCCAGCTACGCAATGGCTTCAGTATGAAGCCATCCTCAAAGTCTTCATTCGTACTGCCATTTCCTATGTACAAGCAGAGCATAATTGAGCATCCTCCTAGCATTCCAACGGGGCTTCCTCCTTGTCTGTAATTCGCGTATCGGGACTGCGTCAAAAGCCAGACTGGCTTCTCCGCATAGAAGCTCGCTCAATCGGTGCTGTCACAGTAACGGT
Source organism: Erythrobasidium hasegawianum (assembly GCA_001972285.1). Lineage (NCBI taxonomy): Eukaryota > Fungi > Basidiomycota > Cystobasidiomycetes > Erythrobasidiales > Erythrobasidiaceae > Erythrobasidium > Erythrobasidium hasegawianum. The sequence continues at coordinate 1,305,557 of BCII01000004.1, read as the reverse complement.
TTCTATCAACTAATACTTTTTAGAGCTCGGTATCAACTGCTTCGGCAGCCTGAGCTTCGAAATTTGAACCTCCGAAAACGGAAGTCTAGCTGGGGAGGGCGAGGGACCGCTTTTGTATGCTGGCATCGATGCAAGAATATCTATACTGGTGAGAGTGTCCTGCAGGACTTCCCTTCGCAAGAGCGGATTGGCTTTTCGATCTGTACCCAGCGCGCCGTAACAAGAAAGAATTTCGCATTTCAACCGGTCAGGCGAAAGCAAGTCTTCGACGTGGAGAAGAGAGAAAGCATTGTACAACCGTGCGGAAGTAGCAGTCGCGGATCACCAAGAAACGCCTACCGACGTGAACGCACTTTTTGTCAATGTATCGTAGTAGAGCCTGCATAACAGTATTATCAGCATGTGTGTATTAGCATATATCATTCAAATAAATGGCATAAAGTTGCTATCAACTTTCTGTGCTTTGGTTTGCTTGTGCTGCTACCTTCTTACTAGAACAATGGGCTTTCTGCAATCTCTCAAGAAAGCGTTTTCCGTCAAGCCTGTATGCCTCATGATGCCACCACCAAACCGCCCTGCGAAGTCTAACATCTAGCGAACATGCAGGGCGTGACGATTGACACGCTCGTCGAAGGCGACAAGACCAACTTCCCCAAGCCTGGCGATACTGTCAGCACGCTAATACTAACGCTGATGCTACATTCTGATCAGCCTGTTCTGCAGGTCACCATGGTAGAATTGACTCCTTGTGACGCTGGCCAAGCTGATTCGTGTTTGGATCTGTGCTAACCTACCAGCATTATGTCGGAACGCGTACGCATCACACATCTTTGTGCATGTAGAGCATTCATTGCTGACATCCATCCTGCAGTCATGAACGGAAAGCAATTCGACAGGTCCGGATACGATGTTTCAAGACAGATTGCTATCGCAGACTGACAGTGTCAAACTAGCTCTCGAGACAAAGGCAGACCATTCGTGACCCAGATTGGCGTCGGCCAGTACGTACACGCCTATAGATACGGCGTATGACTGGCAAGCTGATTGTTCGAGATTTTAGAGTAATTCAAGGCTGGGATACTGGTGTTCCTCAATTATCACTTGGACAGAAGGCCATTCTTACATGCTCTTCTGATTATGCATAGTGAGCTTGTTTGCCCTTCGCAAATACTCGAAGAGCTGACCCAAGCGGGTATATACAGCGGAGCCGATGGTGCACCTCGTGAGATAGAAAAGATTACAGCTTCCTGAACATGTACTAAGCGGCCTTGCCCGCAGCCGATATCCCGCCCAATAGCACGCTTAAATTCGGTGAGTTGCTATTCATGCGTCGATTCAGCAAAGTCACATCGAAGGTTGACTTATCATGCTTTACAGAGGTAGAGCTGCTAAAGATCAATTGAAAAGCAATCCAGCTGTCGATCGCACAACCCGCAGTCCTGTTGTTGTTTGGACTTTATCGGCAAGCCCGTTATACTCGTACTTTGTTTGCGAATGCAAGACAGTTCTCGTGTGCATGTATGTAAGGCGCTGAGCTGTTTGTATTGCCTTGAAACTATTCAGCAGACTGAACGTGTACGTCTGCCAAGCTGAAATTATGATAACTTCGATATAAAGTATGTACAACCAAGAAGTGATTGTCCAAGAAGGAAGAAGTTTCGAAAGAGCTATTAGGTACTGAATAGGGTATACCGGAACACATTTGATATCACAGATCTTCAGGCTATGCCTCACTATCGGGGAATATTGTACTGCTTATGACAGAAACGGGAGGAATGGGGGAAAAGGGAGAGATCAGGTGTACTTAGCCTCTGCATCTTGACAGGCTTCCAAGAAGGCTCGGGAACCTCCTTGCGATACGCGATCGCGGACGATGTAGACGAGTTCTTCGCGACTGCAAAGTACTGCATTAGCATGTCCACTGTAACCGTTGCTCATTCAGTAAGCTCACTCTACGGGGCCGTATTTGACATCGACTGAACAGCCAACACCAGCAGCTACATTTTCGAGATCACCGACGATTTCCTCGCCAGTGAGCTCGAAGATGACGTTAAATTCTGCTCGGGTATTCGGACAATATATCCTTGCGCAAGCACGCAGGAAAGGACCAGACCGGGATTTCTTAGTGAATAAGGAGACAGACAGGGGATAGCGGGTGCTGAGGAGCATGAGCTCGCTGCGCACTCTGCGTGCGCATGTCCAAAGACGAGTGATGTGACGGAGGAGATCCTAATGACAAGCATTTAGCGGCGGTATCAACAGACTTCAAGGTGATATGAAGACCTACCCTGATGTGAACGCCTTCAGAGTTGACGACGTACGTCTGGAGGCGCTCGAATAGGAATGTAGTGATTGTTCGCTTGATTTGTTCCATCTCTTCGAGTTTGTCGTCGATGAGGAATAGTTCGTAATCTTGAACGAGGCCACCCTGCTTAAGCAGGAGAGTGATCGAGAGATCGGTTTTGTGTAATAGCTCGATCTGATGTGAATCAAATCGGATGAGAGACCAGCTATGAAGGTATTCGAGGAGATCAAGCTCGTCTAGTCACGAAACCCGTCAGTCGAGCTCTCGGCTTAAGCAGAAAGAAAAAGAGAGCGCACCTTGGAGTCTATACGCTTCACTTTTTGTATAGTATCTGACTTCATCGACGACCTTCTTACTCTTCTCAATACTGGCCTTTGCCTCCATCATCTGTTCATCCAATTCCTCATGCTTGACGTTCAATCTTTCCAGCCTACTTTCCGCATCCAGATTTTCTCTCTTATAATCTTCAACCTGCACACTCTGTTCTTCAATATCCCTCCGCAGCTCAGCTAGATGTTCTTGATCTGCAGACTCGAAATCTTGCTGGCGTTTCCTCTCCTTCTCGAGTTCAGCACGGAGTTCCTGTGCTTGGTTCCGCAGAGAGGGAAGACGCTCGACTAGTTGTGAATGCGTGGATCGGATGATGGAGCGGTCGGCTTCGAGGTTTGCGATGTGTGTATTTAATAGCTCTGTCAAAGAATCGACGACGCTTGCGCGATATTCATACCACTCATTACGAGTTTGTAGGCGGTAGAAAGTCTTCGTGAGCTTGAATTGCGTCTGCAAGGCATTTCTTGTCAGCTTTTGTGCAGTATCGGGATCGACACAACAAGCCAAACAACGCACCTCCAACATCGACCTCTCCTCATCGCTTGCATCCATAAAGTCTTTGAAAAGCTGAGGCGTCTCATCATTGACCGCTTCATCGAGCTCATCCAGCAGCTGCGCGTTCTCAGAAAGACTCGATCTCAAGTCGCGACCCATCTGTGGTGCAGTGTAGTCAGCTATGAAATCTTCACACACTGCATGATCACGATCCCTTACCAGGCGATACATATCCATGACTGGCAGGATAGCAGCACTAGCTATAGCTTGATCCGCAAGCGTCGTATCGAAGCCTTTAGGCCTGTCCTCTTCCTCTTGATCATCTCCTGTATTTGGGTTGAAGCGCGTACTGACACTCATCATGCTCTTCCTCCTTGCCATTCCCATCGAGGGCCCCATATCATCCATGAACTGCACGCCTGTAAGCGTCAAAAATTCGTCTAGTGATAATTTGCGCGATTCCGCATGCTCCGTGTCTAGTGGGGCTGCTTCATCGAAGATGGGCTCGGAAGTAGGCGCTAGTCCTTCTTGGTGTTGGCCGGAAGAAGGGTAGGAAGGGGTCTTGAATGATAATCGACGAGCAGTAGAAGAAAGCGCATGTGCAGGAGAAGAAGCTTCCTGATTCCCTAGCTGTGAAGCTGTCCAGGAACTCAAACGCGACATAGCGGGCGTCAGGCCCGATTGAGCTTCTTTGGTTGGCGAYTGAGGAGCTTTGAAAGCCAGTCTGGCTGGCGACTTCGTAGCTTTCGAAGAGATGATGGGAATAGGCAGGCGGGAAGGTGTAGTGGACGTGAGAGCTGCGGAGAAGGCGGACGAAGGTGGTGCTGACTTGTACAGATCATTCTTTGCTTGTTGTTTATTATCGGTGGAAATTGCAGATCGGGTTGGAGAAGTCGCTGGTATGGCTGCGAGAGACTGCCGCCTTGCTGTTGTAGCGGCTGCAGAAGACTTTCTAGGACTAGGTGAACGACCAGCTTTGATGCTCAGCGTAGTAGATTGCCGTCTTGGGCTCTTGGACGCGAAAGACCTTGCAGGCGACATAGCCGTAGCCGCAGCTGCAGCTGAAGGGTGTGCGATACTCAGTCTCCTCGTAATCGGCTGAGTCTGAGATGATGATTGCTGTTGAGAGCTCTGGTGGCTGCTCGGTCCAAGATCCTGCGTCGTGTTTTCCTCCTCCTCTTCTTCTTCGAACCGCTCGGGAACAACGGACAGTCTTGCGTTTCTAGGCTGGAAAAGAGCTACTTCAGGAGCCGCAGTGGTGATCGGAGGGAAATAGTCGCTTGTTTGTGTTGCACTAGTAGAAGAGGGCGTCTCGAGGGATTGGAACGTTACGGGAGGATTGGCTTGCGAGACCGTCTCCGAAATGGTAGGTACTGGTGTTACCAGGTCATGATCTTCGTCCTCCTGTTGATTATCTTCCACCTCTAGAACCTCTTCTGCCTCTTCCTCTTCTTCGTCCAAGAAAGCCAAAGCAGCCGCGCCAGGTGTCTTATCCTCTTTACGCTCCTTGAGCGCATCCAACGACGGATACAGACTCTTGCTCTTCCCACTTTGCGCACCTTGCTCTTCTTCGTCCTCATCCTGGTCAATCGATGCCCCCGCTGAGAAAGCTACCGCGAAGACATTGCTTATCCTCCTTGTATCTTGTACGACAGACATGTCCATCTCTCCTTCTTCTACCTCTCCTTCATCCTGCTGCTGTGCATTTTCGAAAGCTCCATTTCCCAATTCCGGACTGTGGTGGACCGCGAATAGTCCATTGATCGCAGACGCACTCGAGCCATTCGCAGCCGTCGATTCGTGCTCAGGCAATGAAATCGAAGGTCTTGCTTGTTTCGAAGAAGCAGAAGAGGAAGAAAAGAAAGCAATAGACCCTCTTCTGATCTTTTCTTCGCGCAGCCGCGTCACGGCTTCTTCGTCGATCCCTTCTTGGCCTAAAGGAACCGCGTATTCTTTTTGCTGTTGATGCACTACTTGAGGAGGAGAATTGCCTAATGTATCGATAGCTGTCCGAGGCTGGTTGAAAGCTGATGCAAAAGCCACGCTGCTCCTTCTCGGCGGAGCAGCAGCACTTGTAGAAGAGCCGAACAGGTGCGTGTTTAGCGCAAATGCACTCGTCACGTCTCCTTCGTCCGCCAAGTCCATGGAGCCAGTGGACATGAAGCTTTGCTGTTGTTGATCGTTGTGCTCAGTATCTCCTCCTTCTTCTGTTGTAGCCCCCAGACTCGTTCGAGGGAATGAGAAGGCGCTCTTGAAGGCGCTCGTTATATTGCTCGTATCAGCCAGCTCCATGCCCGACGTATCCATATCCATGATAGCCGATTCATCGTTCGCATTCTGTGTTCTCGCCGCTGTTGTAGTAGTCGCAGGCTGGGAGAATGTCTCTGCTAGTGATTCTGCATTGGCGACGCTGGATCGCCGTCGATGGCCTGCTGCTGCACCACCGCGTGTAGATGATCGTCTTCGCTGTTTCGAGGGAGAAGGTGAAGCGCCGGTCTTTGTGGGTGATTGCGAGATGATGGGAGGAGGAGGAGGGAGTTGGAGATGCAAGCCTAGTGAAGGAGTAGATTGAGGCGGCGACTGTGCAGTCGATTCTTCATGGTCTCCATCTCGAGCAAACTCCCTGCAGTTCCCCAAGTGCGCCAGTCAGTCCGATCTGGTTCGCATTCAGTGCGCAAAGCACGCACCGTAATTGCGCAGTCGCTGCGAACGAGACTCTTCTGCTCAGCCGCCTCGACATTGTCATGTTTTCCGTCGCGTCTTGGGCACCACCAGCAGCAGGACTCTGTGCATCATCGCTGTCATCCTTGCTGTTGTTGTCTAGACTCTCTGTGAGCGTATAGGCGTGTGTCTGCGTCTGCGTTTGCTGCGAATAGGTATATGTTGTTGTATACGCATGGTCGTCGTTTGCAAAGCCTGCGCTGCTGAGCGAGTTGCCCGAGTTTGATGCTTTGAGTATCGACTTGCCAGGGAGCTGCAAGCCCAACGACCGCTATCATCAGCTTTGGGATGCGCATCCAGTCGCCATTCCCGAGCTCACCAAACTCCTTCTGGCCTTCTCTGCGGACGAGCGCAAGGACAAGGACACAGAGCGTCAGTAATCACTATGGAATGAACATGCATGCGACACTACCCACTTCTTGGGCTGAGGTGGTCGCTGTTGTTTTGGGCGGCGAGTCCTCCTCCGCCGAGCTTGATCTGCTCGAGCTCGCTGCTGCTTGCCATGCTCTTGCTCCTTCGCTTCCTTGGGCTGACAGTGCTCGTTGTGTTGATGTTGCTGCCTACTTCGCTCAGCCTCCGACTCTGCAGGATGCGACCTCCTCCAGAAGCACCAGCAGCTGGATCCATGGCTGCTGCTGCTGCTGTGTCCATATTCTCTGTTTGGCGATGGCAGTTGGGGAGAAGCGGCCTGTCCTCTGCGGGTCAGACCCGAGACACAGACATTCGGAAGCGAGCCCCAAGACCGGTCAACGGACTGACAGATCACGTGTTTCAGGATGTGATCGGACTTGATCGAGCTCCACCCAACGGCATCAACAAACGAACTGACAGGCACCACGACCTCTAGTTCCTCAAGATCATGCCAATCCAATCACACTCCAAGCTGACCATAACCACCACTAATGCCGCCCCTTCATGCTGACACTGCCTCCCTCTCCTCTATCCATCCGGGAAACAAGCAAGGTACAGCTGATGCATCATCTCTCAATCAACACATGCCACCACCGTCCCCTCACAGCGCAGGCGCACCCATACTACTGTACTGTCACAACATTCTATGGTCAACGAGGAGCGGCGCTCCAAGACCTGTGGACGCAGAACCCAACTCGGAATCCTTTGTGCTCTCGACTTTGTCGCTGTAGGGCTTATGGTATACTCCACCAGGATACAATTCGCAAAAGCTGCAGGGTACACTCCGACGCTCAACTCGACTTACAAAGTGGCTCTGTCGACGGTGAGCGCATCATCACTCCGCTCACTTGTTTGTGGCTGACGTGAAAGGACGGACGCTAGGGAGGGCCGATAGCAGGTGTGTCCAACCACGCATAGCTCCATAATGTGTACTGCTAATGTATATCTAACATCCAGGCCCCATCAACAGCGCCCGCGAAAAGCTACTGTATCTCATTTACGCGGCAATCGGCATATTCAGCTTCAGCACTCTAATCTACACGCTCTTCGCTGTATTCGGGCAATACACGCGACGAAAACAGTGGGAAGCGAACCACTCTCCCGAAGAGCTCAACAACGGCTCTTCCAATTCATGGGGCGGTATCAACCCTAAAACAGACATGCCACGCCTTCCACGCAGTCGCTGTATAGATATCACGCGATATATCTATGCTCTAGGATGGCTCTTTACGTGGATCGCGAGCGGCGTCGGTATACTCGTCCTCTATCTCGATAGAACTAATTACAAATTTCTGGGAATGTTTCAAGTAGAAGCGAGAGGTGGAGCAAATGCTCTCGCCGTAGCTTGGATACTCGTCAATGTCTCGGGCCTCTGGAGACTCATCTACAAAATCGCGAGCTCGAGCGGATGAGGCGCTACAACTCTCTTCTCTCCTCCAATACCTGCCGATAATGATCAAGGCTTTCAAAGCCAAGAAGAAGTCTACAAGGCTCTCAGATTGACTACGCATTGACTGCACCTCCCAAGTACGCCGTCTCCAACATGTTGCGCAATACTCAAGAGGGGTGTTCAGAATTTCGACCAAGCTTCACACTATGCAGCCGAGGCCGCACAAACATCTTGCGAGACAATACACATCTGGAGAACTATGTCAGAGGGCCGCCTGAAGAGCAAAAGCTTGATTGAAATTTTCCAGCGCACTCCCAAAATCCTGCCTTCAGGGTCCGTTCACGAGAAGCACCTTCAAGACAAGTCGCATTAATACCTTTTATGAATAACTTGCTGGATATACTCACTGATTCAGTGGTATCTCACGTGAAGCCGGCCCTCGCTTGCGTACTTGAGCATAGAGACAACTGTACATAAGCAAATCTTCTGACGAAAAGGCGGCTAGATCAATGCGTAGCTCACGCCGTGCAGGTGTCGTGCGAGCTCAAGCTGAGACTACGTCGTCATTGTCAATGTCGCTGCCCTTTGATCAACCCCCTTCATTCTCTTGGAGCAGCGCTTTCTGCATCCTTACTGCCCCTCAGTTTCGATAGCCCTGATCTCGGTGGACGTCATCAATGCGGTCCTGCCAACTATATACGCTCATTACGGCTCCTTCTGACGATACACACCGGCTCGTACGTCTCCACTGGCTGGGACGACCTACGCTTGAGCTTGCCTCTCTGGCACCAAAGCCTTCAAAAACAATGCTGGATCATCCATATCACCCTCTAAGGAACCAGTTGAAACACCAAGTGGATGGTTGCAGAAGCACCTTCACGATCATGCAAGCCCGGCCGCAAACTTCAGCTGACCCTTCTAGCTGGTCTAGATGGGGGCGTCTGCTATGCTATCTATTATGCTACTACTGTCGAATTCGTGAGAGCAAACGTCTCGATAGCACACGCTACTGTCACCCTCAACAGTACATACAAAATACTCGGTATCTCTGGGTGAGCTTGGAGCCGAGCCGAACCTTTGTGTCCTCTTTACTGATGCCTACATCTCGCCAACCATCGTGTAGAGGACCTATAGCAGGTCAGCCTGAAGTTCGTATACGCTTTAGAAGGGACCAAGCTAATGCAAGAATCATCTGATGCTCAGGCAAGATCAACAATTATCGCAATCAAGGTCTTCAGCTGCTCACATGGACATGGCGTGGCTTCGCAATTGCAGCTGCGCTCTACTTCGTTTCGCAAATCATCGAATACTATCGGCGGAAACACCTGAAATACGAGGAAGATTTCCGGACGAGCATGTTTGCTACGCTTCTTCGGATCTTCTATTTCTTGGCTTGGTGTCTCGCGCTCGGAGTATGCATGATCGGCGTCGTCATTTGGTACATGGATTGGAAGGACCTCAGCTTATATTCCGCAAGTGTCGACGTCAAGGAAGGAACGAGGGTGCTGGCATACGCTTCGTTGGTCCTTCTTGTGATAGGCTTCTGGAGAGCTATCGCAAGAGGCCTGAGAGACTATTCTAGCCCGATTAAGAATCAGAAACCAGATGCGGAGATGGGGTATGGACAGCAAGGCGGGAATCCTCAGGCTATGGCTGCAGGCTTGATGGGCCCATCAATGTATCCACCAATGCCTCCGCCTCCTGCTTATGGTGGATATGGCTATAATCCATACATGCAGCGTTATTGATACTGTAATGCCACTACGATGTTACAGCGGCTTCTTCATCTTCGGAGGCAGAGCACGATACTGAGCCTTCATGTCTCCCTTGCACCATGGCACCGTGAGCTTATAGTACTTCCTACAGCTAAGCGACAGAGGGTAAGCGAAGTTATACCCTCTTCTCCCCTTATTATACTTCTCTATATCCCGGAGCATATTATCCACTTTGCGTAGATTCGTAAGATGCTCCCGCGCGTATGCGAACGCTGCTAGCGCTTTCATCTGCAATTCTTCGGGATCTTGCAGCGCTTCTGATATAATGCGATTGATCTCTTCTATAGGCGCATTCGGTCGAAGGGGAATGATGAAACTCCTAAATGCTTCCTCTTGCTCGGTCGGAACTACCAGAAGACAAAGTCAGATTCGTCCCTATAGCCGAGATCCATGACTTACGATCAGCAGCGACGACGCATCCGCTCAAGAAAGCTTGAGCATACTTTCGTATAGCCTTCTTCTCGACGCTCGAGTCGAAGACGCATATCTGCGCATTCCTCATTCCCTCTGCAAATTCTTCTCGTTTCCGGATCTGCGGTCGATACGATGGGTGTCCAGGCTCGTATGTCAATAGCTTCCTCTTGGGTATCCGAGATCGCAAAATGTCGAAGCCTGGATGCTTGAACTGGGTAATGATGGAGGTTCTGTTATGACGGATGGCGTATTCCACTCTCGGGCTATATCACGACACGTCAGCTGCTTCACATCGGAGGACAAGCGCCGTATAACCGTACCGAATAGTATATAGAATATGTGTTGCGCCAAAGAGAACAGCTCCTTGCGTCTTGTCAGACCAGCGCTGGAGAGGATAGTAATCCCAAGGATTGGCAGCGTCCGGAGAATGCGTGAAGAGCTGTTGGCGATCTTACCGTTAGGACACATGCCAGATGTAAGTACGCAGAGACGCACTTGCATGGACGTCTTCGGATGTGCGTGGACTACCCGTTCGTGCGAAAACATGTCGAACAGCTCGTGAGCGTATCTAATGTATACCGCTGAGTGCTCAACAACTTCAATCGGGACCTGCAGGCTTACTTGAGAGAGGTGATCTGCTGGCAGATTCAGCTATATTGCACACCAGGTCAGGCTTTTCAGTCTTACATTTCCAGTCCTGGCGAACATGTTACCTAGACATTCATCGTTGTGACAGTCTCCCATCTGATGGATATGTATGGTTCCGCAACCAGCTGCATCGGTGAGCGGACTGTGGGGATTAGGGTAATTTGAAATGGACCAATACGCATCGCTAGAACGGGCTTTCTCAGCTCGAAGTAATGATGTGGATCAGAAGCATACATACTAATATCCACAGCCTACGCTTTCAGTCGTGCCAGGCAGAACTCTGTTCGCGAGATTGACCGAGACGGGCAACATGTCATCCCAGCCAGTCCATCCACTTCCCCATACGTCTACTAAGATATTTGGGTGCCTGCGTGCAGCATCTACCCTGACGTCGTTTCGATGCATCAGTAACCTGTACTAAGCCTCTCGGAGGATAACGACATACAATTCGTAGCTATGGGAGTTCATACGTTCCAGGTAATCTTTGAAGTCCAACAAGAAAAGAAGCTTTATCTTCCTTTGCCCACTTTGAAGTTTCTCAGGGACGAAGTCGTAAGGCGAGGCGCCGACGCTGTCTGGGTTGCCGTACCAATTTACCAGATCCAGTTCGATGTGCTTCGATGGGTACAGGGTGTCTCTGGACGGATTAGACCCTTGTCTCGTCCCCGAGCCATAGAGATTGAATCGGAGGAGGTAGACCAGCCCCACGGCGAGAGCGCATATGCCCGCTCGTGCTACCAGCTGGTATGTCATGTCTGTATCAGAGAAATGTTGGTTAGTAATCTACAATATAGTCAGGCTCGAAGAAAGGGCACCTGCTTTGGCTCTCTTGATGGCCCAAATCTTCGGATAAAGCCCGGCTATCATGAAACATGCGAATAGCGATCAGTGATGCAGAATCGAATGCAGAGATGCTGAAGTAGGGACTAATCGAAGAGCGGATGGAGATGTGTGATTCCGGGCAAGGTAAAAGAGATACATTTCGGAGGGGTTAGAGAAACACTGCATGAAGGAGGGTATAGATGGACGGAAGCATATCATCTGGCGCCGCAATCGTGACATTGCTCTAGAGTCAGAGGCTTCCAGACTCCACAACCGCACATCCACCAATCTCGGCCTCTGATGGGCTTCGACGAGGAAGATGCCACAGCTCATATTCAGCCGATGTCATGAATAGCATGTAGAGCTCGACTTACTGGCATGCCACCAATGCCTCTTCCATATGTGAGGGGCTGGGTAGATCGAACGGCAGCACCTCTAGATCCTCGACTGTTTGATGCAGACTGCCAGGGCCCGCTTTCCTGTGCAGGCCCTTCGGACGAACTGCTTGAAGCTGTGCTACCAACGCTGGCAACGGAATCACGACGACTTGCGGCAGGGGTAGTCGAAGCACGACAACTCGCGATGGGATGTTCCGCGGATGCTGCAAGAGAGGACTTCCTTTTGGGCATTGAATGCATCTGGCAAATACTGGGGATTGATGCTGGCTGATCTGTCTTGATCACTTGCTCCGCTTGTATTTGTCGTGCAGACTTTCTGGCTGGCTGCGAAAGAGAGCGGAAGCAAATGTGATAGAGAGAGAGAGAGAGGTTGACACACATGCACAGCCTTGTGTGAGACGACTCCGACTCGCTCGTACGACACGCTGAGATTTGATGATATTGTGTGACGTCGAGGAAGAATTCTCAGCAGCACCCTCGTTTGCGGGCTGACGCAGGAGCAGGCTGCACGAGGCAACTTTGTATCACGGTGCAGGGAAGGATACGAGAGGCAAGCGCGGTAGATGGACTGGCATGAGAAGTGCACTACAAGAAATTGAAGGGCATTGGAAGTTTGGGCTGCAGAGAGGGAGAGCGAGAGCATTATCTGTTGCCACGTTTCATATCCCCGCAGATATGGCATTGTACGTCCTTCATGGGATGTGGGAGACCGCAACTGCAGTACCAGCTGTCTCCCTGACCTCTGATAGGCTTAGAATAAAAGCGATGTTAGTTATCGTCGTGGTCTGGCCCTTGATAGGATCGCTCACATTGGTAGCGCTGATGATGCCGCCAGCTACAGCAGAGACGGGCTGTTGCGGTTGAAGACCAGCGGAGCCTTTGGTATCAGGCTTTGACATGGGCTTGCCGACGCGACTGTCTGGCATGGAAGCCTTCAGAGATCTGTTCGACTTGGTGCTGCCGACACTAGATGTCGAGCTACGGCGTCTTTCCGTTGTCGTCACGAGGGCCATTCTTGAGCGGGTGGACTCGATACTCGTCTTGCGGACGTTTGACATCATGGGCAGACTTTGGTCTGGTCGGGAGTGGTGATTGATATTGAGTGCGACTGTGATGTGGAGGGAGGTGAGGAGAGGGTGAGAGGGGAGTGCTCACGCAAAGTGTGAGCGGGTTCACAGCCTTCGTGTCGGACCTCTCGACAGCTGGCTGTATTTGTTGTAGTTGTAGGAGATGTCTTCAACGATTCAGACGCAAATGCATCCTTGGCTACGTTGTTGCTGTAATTCTGGCACAGAGAGCACGATACCACACGCCCTCGCAGATAGATCAAGCCGCAGGCGTGACATACGAAGGTGATCAGCAAGCGTTAGCAGTACGAATAAGTCTAATATCAGTATCGCGCCAGAGCGATACACAGGAGTATTTGCGCAGGGTCGATAGACAACTTGCAGGCATTGGATGTTTTCGCAGGATCATACGAGATCTGCTGATCTTCTGTGAATGGACTGCGCTTGAACACTAGATTTGCAGGTCTTTGAGCATATTTCAGAGCTTCGGCTTCGGAATCAGCTCGACTTGACTTCTTGACCATCAACGAACAGCATGGCAAGCCCGCACGATGTCGACGACGACGCGGCCATTGAAGCAGCAGCAGCGACAGACGCCTTTGGATTGGGCAGCTTAGGGAATGGCGATGGTGCAAAGGAAAGCAGCGAAGGAGCAGCGACAACGAGTTCGAGGAAGATTGCAGCGCTTCCAGCGAGATCAGCAGTCGCAAACCCAGAGGTTCTGACAGAGGTGAGTATTCACATTGCAGTTTGACCAGCAGAAGTACTGACTATGAAATCCCAAGGACCTTTCGAGGCCGTCGACGAGTCTGATCACACGCCCTACAGACACTCTGATGAACATAAACCTGACCTACGAAGACATGACACGTCCTGTGGAAGGTCCAGAGAATGTGTTGGGCCATCTACAAGGCAGCGGGTCGAATGGCCTAGGCAAATCCTACAATCTCATGAACGGCGGCCATGTCGAGCAGCAGGCAATGTCCGATGTCGACTTCAGGAATCAGCAAATGTCATACAACGTCTTGGGATACGCTCGAAACGCTTCCATCCTGGGGGGAGAGTCTGCTCTGACACCGTTCGTCGGCGATGCTTCTGCAGCTGCTAGCAAGAATGGACAGAGTCTGAGAGAGTACAGACCTGCCAAGGAAGAAGTCAAAGCTACAAAGCGAAAGCGGAAGAGCAAGGGTAAGCTGGGCGTCTTTGATGATCCAGATAAAGAAAAGGTAGAAGGTGAAGACAGCGATGAAGCGGAAGAGAAGGGATACATGGGACCATGGGCAGGATGGAAGGACGACCTTACGGCGCCTCTGATCCCAGATGAAGAGGAATATGAACTGCCTGAGCGGAGGAACAAGAAAGGACCCATCATTGACAAATCGAAGAAAGAAGTTGGATACGGCGAGGAAAAGAGCGTGTTTCACGGTGAGCGTCTCAATGTACTCTTGCATTGCGCCTCGCTGACAAGCATCTTAACAGGCAAGGACCTGCACGACTACCAAGGGCGGACGTACATGTCGATACCACGCGATGTAGATGTCAATCTCTCCAGCGAATCCGGCACACAAGAGTGCTATGTCCCCAAAGCATGTATACACACCTGGTCCGGGCATACGAAAGGTGTCTCAGCAATCCGCCTATTCCCAGGCAGCGGGCATCTCATGCTATCTGCTTCTATGGATACTCGTGTGAAGCTGTGGGATGTCTACCACGAAGGGAAATGCCTGCGAACGTTCATGGGGCACGGTCAATCCGTACGAGATATCGCTTTCAACAACGAAGGCAAAGACTTCCTTTCTGCATCGTACGATAGGAATATCAAGCTGTGGGATACAGAGACGGGTCAATGCAAACAGGCTTTCACAAACGGAAAGATCCCCTTCTGTGTCAAGTTCAACCCGGCCCCAGACAAGCAGAACATCTTCCTCGCTGGTATGAGCGACAAGAAGATCGTGCAATACGATATCCGAAGTGGAGAGATCGTGCAGGAGTACGATCAGCATCTTGGACCTGTCAAGTACGTGCGCGCTGCCTCTAAAATTGGGCCCACCTGACACTTGTCCAGCACTATCACTTTCATTGACGAAGCACGGCGATTCGTGACTACTTCGGACGACAAGTCTGTCCGAGCGTGGGACTACGATATTCCGGTAGGTGTTCCACTCCCAAGGCTACCTTTTGTCCGCTCATCCATGCTTTGTTTGACAGGTCGTTATCAAGTACATTGCGGAACCCTACATGCACAGTATGCCCGCAGTCGGCGTACATCCCTCGCAGAAATGGCTCGCAATGCAGTCACTAGACAACCAAATCCTTATATACTCCTCACCCGACCTGAAACAAAACCGAAAGAAACGTTTCGCAGGTCATTCTACAGCAGGACATGCATGCGAAGTCGCTTTCAGCCCAGATGGAAAATACCTCACATCTGGAGATAGTGATGGAAGTTTGGTGGTGTGGGATTTCAAGAACAGTGAGTCCATCTCTGAAAGAGTTTGTTCGGCAAGGCTTGATGTACATTGTCATAATCAGGTCGTCTACTTAAGCGCATCAAGGCGCATTCGAAAGCTCTCATTACACATGCATGGCTGCCGCACGAGACAGTAAGTACCTTATGCTACTCCGTTTTCTACCACAAGCTCATATGCTTCTTACTCCAGTCTAAGGTTGTCACTGGAGGTTGGGACGGCCTGATCAAGCTATGGGACTGTGAGCACCTACTGAAGCTCCATTATCCTGGTCCTAGCTGACTGACCGCTTTCCCAGAATCGTAATCTTGGCTTGGGCGTCCAGGTATTAGGACTGAATCGCCAGGCAACTGAGAGCGCTGCATGCTAAGAAGCAGAGGAGTGTATGATACGTGTACAATAGCAAAGCGAGGCTTCCTCTCAAGCAGCAATGTTACGGCTGTTATACGTCTGCATTGTGCCAACATCCTGTATGCACCAGGCTCTTCGCGGACAGCGATGTACGAGCTGCATAGTCACTAGAAACTTCAGTACAACCTGCGCGCAAGGTAGCAGCAGCGCTGCCGGCACGGCCAAAGCAACCTTCAAAGCAGGCGAGGTACCGTCTTCGCCAGCTCAACGCGAAAGAGGTGCAAGATTCTCGGATCCACAGCACAATCCAGTACCTAAAGGTGTACCGCCTGGACGACACTGGCCGGGACGAAATGTACGACCCTCGAAAGACCGTCTTTTGCGAAAGCTTCGGGCGCAACCTCTAGATTACAGCGAGCCGGATCCTGTAAAGGCGATACATCGTCTGGATGTAGTCTCTGGGCCTACGAGCAAGTTTGCAGACTACAAGGAGCTCTTCAAGCTGCCGGCCTACGACGTCTTTCAGCATTCTCCAGAAACTCTAGAGAAGCTCGATGGTAAGGCAAACGAGCTTAATGCTGCAGTTCATAATATCTACAATGGAACACAGCGCAGGAATTGGCAGCAGGCGTGGACTAAAGGCTTTGTGGTGCTGCATGAGAAAGGACAGGAGAGATTGGCAAAGCTGGACATGCAGACATTGGAGAATCTCCTCAAGATGTCGCTCAGACTGCCTTTGGCGAAGTTTCAAGACCAGTGGCCCACCATCCGCGACTCACTGCTTTATCATCTAGCCCTAAAGGAATGTGACCTCGCTTCTAGGGAGTCTACCGCGTCTATCTTGGCAAATTGGGTGTCCACCGAGATCAATGCCAATACGGGTGATAGCATGGACCGTGTCGTTGGCTTTTGGAAGACCTTCACCGGGCGTCTCAAAGCAGACAAGACGAGGCCTCGCAATCCGGATGCAATAGTCGGCGGCCCTATGCCTTTCGCAATACCTTGCAGTCTCTTCTCTTCCGTCCTCCTGGCACACTGTCTGTCTGGTAAAACTTCTCTTCAGGATTTTATCGATACACTCGCAGGCAACATAGCTGTGCCCGAGGCATACGATTCGCCTTTCGATTACGCAAGGCTCTTACAGAGTCTGGCATATCTGGCAGAACACAAGGAAGCAGCACCTTGGAGACGAGATAGCGACGGAGCGTCACCGACAAGCGATGTCAACGAGAGCATTTCGGCCAACACCCTACGAATCAAGTTTTGGTTCGACCAGATGGAGTTGGCTCGGATGTGGCTACGGTCTGCAGAGTCGGGGCTCTGCCTTCTATGCGCAAAGTGGCGCGATCGAGACAACCAGCGAGCTTTGCACGAATCCTGGGAAATGATAAAGAACGCCCTCCGCCCTCCAAAGGGACTGGAATCCGATAAGTGGATGGAAGTAGACTGGACTGCCGACAGTACATCGAAAGCCATCAGCAAGACTGCCGCGGATTCGGATACTCTCCCTGATGGAGTCAAGAATCAGGCCAGCGCGATAGCAGACCGCCTCAACGAGTCTATGGGACTAGCCTCACCGGCAACTCCAGATGAAGGGGATGCCAAACCGCAGAGAGGCCGACGGCGTGCCCAAGTTCCCGGAGTCTTTACGCCAGAAGTTGTTTCCGAATATCTAAGGTCATTCATGCAACTTAAGATGGAGTCTTCTGCTGAAGATCTGTGGAGTTTTGTCGAAGACGATCTCTCTCTGGTGCCAGGTCTGAGCATGTGGACAGCAATTCTCTTGGCTCAGTCTAGGCAGGGAGATACCGATACCGAGAAGGTACAAGATACGATTCGCAAAATGCAGAATGCCGGCATTGCTCCCGATGCGGTATGCTGGTCAATAGCCGTCACTGCTTGCTTCCAAGCTGGGCGAATGGAGGAAGGGTTGACCACCATGCAACAATTGTTCAGCGACAAGACGCTTCGGACACGCTTTCCTGATGGCAAATTGCCTGTGCACATTTATAACGTCATCATCAATTCGCTCTTCTACAATGACATGCCCGATCCTGCTTTAGAAATGCTGGCCAAGATGCGGAAAGACGGCGTCGCTGCTGATATCTACACCGTCAACATCATACTGCGCTATTACTCTCGCGCGAAATCGCATAACCTTCAAGCTATATCGAAGCATCTCCAGCTTGTAGAAGAGCATCAACTTATGCCGGATATTGTGACATTTACCACCATCCTCGATGCTCTCATGCGTGCCGGTCGGCAAGACGCTATAGAGCGGGTTCGTCATATCATGACCTCAATGGGTGTCAAGCCAAACGCGGTCACATATGGAGCTTTGGTGGACTACCTAGTCAAGAGCAGCGTGGAGAGCGGTCAGGAGAATGGCATCAGAGCCGCTCTAGAACTGCTATATCAGATGCAAAACAGCGAATTCAAAGATGGAGTGAAACCTACCGAGAACCTCTACACAGCCATTGTACAAGGCTTGGCTCGTTTCTCGGTGCGGCACGATTCTCCACAACACCTGGATATGGCGGAGCAAATCCATTACGAAATGACCTGTGCTCGAATTCAGCCGAATCGAATCACGTACAATTCTCTTATGACCGCAAACCTGTCTCACCATCGAACCGATCGTGCAATCGAGCATCTCGATAGCTACCGAGCAATGAAGAGCCGCAAGCAGATCTCAACTTCTGGCGCTACTGGCATTGCGGATGGAAGGAAGATCCTGTCGGACCATGTCCCTATACGTATGTGGCAGGCTCTGTTGGCAGGCTTGCTGGCCAAGGGTCAGCATGCACGAGCACAAGCAGTCATCGAAGAGATGCGGGAGATCGGAATCGATTTCAACTCTGGTGCCCTCCAGAAAATGCGGGATACGGCATACGAAGCCAGCGGGGAGTAGAAGGGTACTTGTACATTGCTGCTTTATTCTTGAACTATGCAAATGCAAGTCCTAATTAAGTGCTGCGCATGCCTCGAGGCATTCTGGCAGGCGCTTGTTGGGCTTGGGACAAACTCGGTATGTCCTCTGACCTTAGTGATGGATGGGTGATCGATCCGTGCTGACTAATGATCAGCAGCGCTCTTCGCTCTACGCTTCTTTGAGCATCAGGACATCTCTGCCGCGAATCAGCTTGTTGCTATCGCTTGCGCCAACACTTTTCGCAATGATCTGCAAGCGTTAGGAATATCGTAGCGCACAGTTGATTAGCAATAGCCCACGTACAAGGCGTTCTCCTTGTTGTTGTTGTCATAATCATTTGCGATACTCCTGTCTACACAAAACTGCTTAACGATACAGAGACAGCAGATTGCGTCTGATTCTCAACAACAAGTCACACATCAACAGCAAAATCCAAAGAAGCTCGAATACTATCAGCGATCGAAGCGATACAGGTTTAATGGAAAAGTCTCCCCAGGCTTTGCTTTGGTCTCAATTCATTTCCTGGTCTACTTTCTCTTCGGCGTCGAAAAACAATTCAACAGCTGGTGATGCTGGAGACAGGGGCATCTGTTCGTGCTCCTGCTCCTCTGGGACCGCCTCGAAAGTCGCTGATGCGATAACAGGAGAATGTCCAAATCGTCCTGGTGATGACGATACAAGTGCTGCAGGCATGATGGGAGGGGTGGACGTGCCATCTTGATGCCCTGCTGCGGGGAGCGAGTCTATTGCGTCATTGCGGCTATCGGCAGTATAGCTGCGGCGGAGTAGGCTAGGCGAATGGATCAATCTGCCAAGTTCATCGCCTGAAGTCGAACGGACCATGCTGGAGCCGGTCGAAGCGTCTCGTCTACTATCATTCGAACCGATTCTCTGGAGGTCCAGATCGCTTCTCAATGCAGGCAGCGGGGATGCCTGCTTCTCACGAAGAATCTCGCGCTCAGATGCCAACAAATCTCTGCAGAGAACCTCACGGCAGCAAACAAGTCTGGCGATGTTCTGCCTCGAGGCTTTGATTCTTCGGCTGACCGGTTGCAGACCAAGCTGTATCCTCTGCCGAGTGGGGCTTGCGAACGGTGTGAGAACTGCCAAATTACGAACTATCCGCAGATCACTGGCCAAAGTGGCTTGCTCGGCCTTGATGCCGTCCTCAAGCTCGACGATTTTGGCCTGCGTGACATTCGTCAGCTATTCGATCCGCCAATGCCCTCAATAGTCGCTTTACCCTGATGATATCGCCTCGTGACCCGGACTTTCGTGAATGGCCATCTTTCGAGAGCAGATCGGAAGTTGTGTTCTTGTCAAATACGAATGTCTCCGAAAGGTACGCATTGTGCTGCTGTGCTGGTAATCCATCTATTGGCGTATTTTCGCTGTTTACCTCACCTGGCGACACGGAGCTCTTGGCTGAAATAGATGACGCCATAGATGCCTTCACTGCGAAGGCCCTATTGCTCGGGAACTTGGGTAGACTGTTGTGTAGCGCGCTTGCAGAACCTGCAGTCAAAGCTTCTGGACTATTTGTCCTCATTCGAATGCCCGTCGTTCTGAAGCTGGCCGCGTAGTTTATTATGCTCAACCAGCTATTCAATTCTGTCTCGTCTTTCGTATGGAACAAGACTCTGCGACCATTGGGCTGGAGGATGTGGAATACGTTCGGGTACTTGTGATAGGTGAAGTCGTATAGACCGATGGAGTTGTGCAGGGATATGATGCCGTCAGGCTTAAGGGACGTAATTCGTGGAAAAGAGATGGATGAGCCATTGGTGCCGGCTTTCGATCTCTCTTGAATCTGATCTAGCATAGTAGATGCGACTTCGGTATCGCGCTTGGTAATTCAAACCATCAGAGTCCGATGACGATAGCTGTTTGCAAGCCGAAGGCGACTCACAAAGAGTAGTAGCTGACTTCCAGTCAGCAGGACGGAGCAAGCTTTCCATTTTCGAGATGTTGCCCGTTTACCCCCTTCGACCAGGTCGTCTTTCCTTTCCAGTATGCCCACTTTGGCGATCCTCATCTGCTGATGTTCTGAAGCCGCTGTGGGAGTACCGGAGGACGCGTCCGATTCCGAGAGCTTGCGATTGGGTCCGGCCAGCTCGAGTATGTGAGCGCGCGCGAAAGCACTGTATAAAGCACTGCAGTCGAAGAAAGCTACAGTCCCCGTATAGGAATACGGATCTGTAAGGAAGAACAGGTCAGCTCGCATAACCTTCGCTCCAAATCTGAATACTAACTCTTCAAAGGTATGCCGACTTCAACGGAAAGGCTTGACAAGCCTCGAGACGAGATAAGCGAGTATACATCCAGTTTACCTTTGGCGCTCGAGGGCACGGAGCTCGACAGCCCAGATATGCCGATACCACCGATCGTTTTCTGCCCATTGATATCGACATCGCTGCAAACACGCAATTTAGCTTTGCGTGCTACAAGTCGCTATGCGGGGTGCAGCTAGCTCACTCATCTGCGTAAATGAAAGAGGTATAGGTGATGTTATCGTAGAGATATTCCAGGAGCTCCGGCATAATGCCGTCGATACGCGTATTTTTGACATAATCTGCTTTGGTCATCTTGTTCTTGTTGGAGCGATTGAAGGCATCGGTATCTGAAAGTAATGTATTCGTCAGCCATACTGGATCACCAAGATGCCCAGGCAAATTGCGCTTACGCAGCATAATCAGACTGAAAGCGAGGATATAAGGCTGATCCGATGTAGTGAATAAGCCATCATTGCATTCCATATACCTCTTCGCGAACGCTTCCATGACTCTATCGATTTGCTGCGTCTCTCGCGGGAGATGCATACCCAGCAATAGACGTCTGAGGGCTATATCAATAGGATCTTGTCTGAAGTCATATTCTTCGAGGTAAAGTCGAAGTGCTGAGAGGTGGAAATCGTCTCCGGAAGAAGCTAGGACGACTGCCAATTCCCGCTTGCTGATAGCTTCTTTCAGACGAGCTAGATATATAGACGGCGTATCGTCTTCCTCGACGTTGACCGAGAGGCTAGAAACGGGACGTGCACCGCTGCGCCGCGGAGCTACATCTTCTCTGCTGATATTGATTCGTGTAGAAGGAGGAGTACTTGCGAACAAGCCCTTGGCAATGGGACTATCGGGTAATGAGTAGGTTGGCTGAGGTAGGGTAACAGTGCTAGTGTATGGAGATGAAGACGGGACAGAAGAGGAGGACGACCAAGAATCGCCGACAAAAGAGAAGCTCGGAGAATTGAGATATGAGGAAGAACCCGATCTATACCTCCCTGAGGAAGGATCATCTGAATCCCTACGCATAGGTATAGGAGCGGAATCCGTTGATGCTCTCGCCTCTTTCGAGCCGAACCAAGATGTAGATGTATTTGGGGATGAAGAAGATAGCAAAGTGGTAGAAGATGATAGGAAGTTCGAAAGACGAGACGAGGAGTAGCTTCTTGAAGGTCGAGTACTGAAAGAGGAAGTTGAGGCAGACAAAGCGGGATTCGCTTGCGCTGTGCCAACCGGAGTAGACGCTGCAGGTAAGGGTGCACTGCTTGCTGGCGAGGATGAAGACAAAGAGGATGCTGTGTTTGCACGTCTTCGCAATGTCTTCTGCAAGATGGGAGAAGAAGAGGATCCGGCTTTCGCGGTAGGAGACGATGCTGTTGGCGAAAGAGATGAGAGAAGTGATGCCGGAGACGGGGGACCATCTTCCGTCTTCGCGTCCAGAGACTGCTTACGATGTATGGAAAGCCTCGAAGGCAGCATGCTCGTATTGTCGGTTGATAGAGACAGAGGGCTGCTCCTCCCGCTTTCAGATCCAACTGCCGCTTGCCCTGAATTTTCGAAGAAAGGTCCCGAAGTCGTGACTGTGATAGCAGGGCTCACCGGTAGATTACTTACCGATTGATCTTGTTGCGTCGGATCGAAGCTAAGTGTACTAGAATTTGTCGGATAATGAGGATAGGTCGCATAGACCCCACTGCCGCCATTTGCTAAGCTACGAGAAGTAAATGTAGAGCTACTCCTCGAGCGAGTGATTGTGGGCCGCGAAGCTAGGAAGCTATGTGATCGTCCTGAACTCGCAGAGTTTGATCTCTGAACGTGGGCAGACCTAGCGCTAACTTCGCTTGCAGCTGCAGGCTTTGTATCGAGAGGTAGGGACATTGGCGCAGACGGCGATAACGAAGACAGAGAGGCCCTGCGCTGCGCGAGATAGTCCTGTGCATCGTTGACGTTCGTCGGTGAAGAAGATAGATTGGGCGAAGCAGTTCCATCAACCCCCTGACGTCTTACCAGCGATAGACTCCGTTTCTTCGACGGTGAGAAAACCTGAGATCCTATTGTGGACGCAATGCTAGATCTCGTCGAAGCTCTACTCCGATTCTTAGCCTTCTTACTTGGGCTTGCACCTATGTCGAACAATGAAGTGAAAGTGATGTCTCCGATATTCGGCTCTACTTCAGGTAGGATACTCCGAGGAGAAGGTATACTTTGCGGCTGGGAAGCAGGGACAGACATCGCGAGAAGGGTTTGCGAGTCTTCAGTAGGCGGGATGTCTAGAGACTGCGACTGAGCGCGCGAGCGAGATCTAGACGGCGATGAAGGACTCTTGTTGGCAGTGCTGGAAGACGAGGAGGAAGAGCGAAAGAAAGAAGGAAAGATGGAAAATCTGCGAGAAGGGGCAGTTGGTGATAGCTGCTTGATATTGGCTGTCTCCTTTTCGGTTGCATCTCTGCCAGCTGTATCTTCAGATTTCGATCGCTCCTCTTTCACGAGACCAGGCTTTTCTGATAGCTTTTCCGAGCCCGTCTTTTCCGTCTCTGCGCTGACAACCACAAGAGGTGGTGTAGTAGGCCTGGACACATCGATCAAGGGCGGAGCGCTATCACTGCTTTCCTTCGGCGGAGCAGGAACGGCGCTGGAGACAGTCTGACCGCGACTCCTACTTCCTCCAAAGAGACTTGGGAAGAAAGAAGAGAATCCACTTCCCTTACGTTTCCTAGTCTCTATAGCTGAAGGGGCCGTTGCTGACGAGACGTTCCGCGGTGTGAGCAGTTGCGGAGGATCCACCTTCTCGACTGGAGTGGACGTAGCTTGCTGATGAGCTGTAGGCAGAGAAGGAACAGGTGGTATGGCTTCTGTGCTTGCTTGACTCATGAGGTCCTGGCTTGATCGTCGGGTAAGGAAAGACGCTTTCCTGACGATCCCCAGACTGGACCTCCGCTTCTGCAGTTTCTGGACTTTGCTCTGCTGCTCGTCTGCTACTGCATTGTCTGCTTCCATCGACGTAGATCCAGCTAAGGGAAATGGATCTGGTAGCGCCTGTGACATCCGCGTTCGCGACGGTTTTCCAGCAGTATCTGAGGCTTGCTCGGGCATCACAGAATCATCATAGGATATCTGTGAAGCTCTAAGAAAGCTCGAGGGCCTTCTGACGCCCTCATTCGGAGTTAGGAGGTCCCCGAAGCTCTTGATGCGCCGTACGTGCGGTTGTTTCGGTCGTTCTTGCACCTTTGACTGCTGTTCATTGAGATATGCTACATTATCTTGTATACTGCTTGGTTCTGCTGTGGTTGCACCAAGGGCATTGATGCCTGCTCGTAATGAGCTGGACGGCTCCTCCGGCAGTGGTTTTTCGCTAGTTGCATCGTCTAGGAGAGTGCTGGCCTTCATCGTATCGAATGTTGATGGCACAGAAACATCGCGCTGAGGCTGCGCATCATGATCCGGCGGCTCGCTTTTGTCAGCAGGCCGTATCATCTGCCTAGCCTGGCGACGGGGAGCGCTTATGTGTTGTCTACTACTTGAGATTTGATGTCAAATCCAGCGTCTCAGGAGCCATCCATTCGTTGGATCTGATGTTTCGCAGTCAAGGCAAGTATAGATCCGAAAGAGTGGGTAGGATATGGCATTAGATTGTTCATTAATCATGAGATAGTGTAGTTAATAGTTAGAATAGATGTGATGAAACGCTATAGCTACAACGGGAAGGGAAAATAGTGGAGTCAGAAGAATAGATTAATGCGAAGGAGCTTATTCTTTTCTAAATAGCGTGTAATAATTAAGTGTCTGATAGCGTGCTATGATTGGAGACTTGTAGTGGAGCGTCGCAGCGCTCGCTTGATTGGGTATCATTGGATTATATAGATTTGAGGTGTGCGTCGCAGAAGAGGAACGCTCGCTTGGGAGCGTTTCGCAGCAAGCGCATGTGTTGAAATAGTGCAGATGAAGAGCGCCTGTTGCGTGACGGTGACTATGAGATGTCTTGTCGAAACGGCGTTGGGTCTGAAATTACCAGACTCGAAGACATCGGACATCCTGCGCCAGCGTTGTAGAGCAACGCAGTATATAGGACTGTGCGGTGGGACGCAGGTTTGGAGGAAGACAGAGGGTAGAAGAGAAAAAAGGTAGAAGCGACACAGCGCCTCACACAGATTGATGGGTTTCCGCGCTTGAAGCCCGTGCGACATAGAAGTGATGTCTCTTCCAATTCGATGTGAGTATATTGTAGTTGCGTGGTGGGACGGCGAGAGTCCCGCTCGAGTATCTTAAACGTATAGTGTCGTATTATTGCCCATAGCTATCACCACCTCCATATCCCCTATCTCCAAAGGAACTTCCACTCGAGCTAGACGAGAGCGATCCATACAGACTGGGCAATCCGACGACCGAGTTTCTCCTCGATCGAGGAATAGGTCTAGCTGCACTCCCTCCTGCTGCCGAAGAAGAAGACGATGAGAAGGGATCGCCTAGTGGAGGGAACATAGAATCCATCGATCCCAACGACGAAGATGGTGGGAAAGGAGATGGGAAGTCGGGCCTTCTTGTACTTGACGAAGAAGAAGAAGGAGGAAAGTACGAAGCTGAATTTGGGGGACTAAAGCCAGCCATCGAGGATGATGAGGGCGGCATCATACTATGTCTATTCCTTCCTCCTGCAGCACTTCCACTTCCACTTGTGCCAGACCCGGACCCAGATCCAGGCAAGCCAGCTAGACGTGCCTCAGTCCTCGTACCCGCCAATCGTGCCTGGCGGGTATTTCCAAACCACGTCCTGATCTGTTTCGCCGTGAGGCCTGTAGCAGTTGCGCATTCGTCGACTTGGTCAACGGAGGGATACTGGTCTTGCGCCCAGAGCTCTTCCATGATTTTCAGTTGCGCAGAGGAGAACGTCGCGCGTTTAGTGTATTTCCGAATCCCTTTACTGGCGTGCGATGCGCTCGTTCGACCCTGAGGAAGATGAAGTACCTGGGAAGAAGGCGAAAATCTGATGCCGCCGCCAAGGCCTGTGCCGCTTCCGCCTCCGCTTAGTTGTTCAACGCCGCTCTGCATTGTAGTAGTAGTATTGTGATCTGAATAGGGCGAAGAAGGTGATAGAGATAGATCTGCCATTCCTCGCGTGTTGAAAGACGTTCGTGCCGAACTGCTCGATAGCGGAGGGAGCGGTGGGAAGGGCGGTAGATCCATCGCAGAAAACGAGGATGATGAGGATAGAGGTGCTGGGAAGCTGCTGCTGTTTCCATAGCTTGAGCTGATAGAGTTTGAAGAGCCGCGAGATAGGAAAGAAGGTTTGCTATTCGTAGAGAGGGATGAATCGTCAAGGTCCATGTTTCCCCCGCCGGCGCCGCCTATGGAGCTGGTACGACGCGAGCGTGTGGATGAACGATGGGAGAGAAAATGACCCAGATCTGGATATTGCACGAAACTGTGTCCGCCCGAAGTGCGTTCTGGGAGATTTGGATTGCGCGATGACGAGAATGACGAAGGGAAAGGTGGGAGGGAAGGCAGCGATGGTAAATCTAGGTTCGCACGCACGTATCACATACATGGTCAGTGTGTATACCAATGCTAGAAATGCGTGCGAACGTATTTACCTGAGTATGTCCCTCCTGCACCTGTTCCAGGTCTGTGAGGGGACGACCCTGCCAACAGCGGCGATGTAGACCTTGGCACACCTCGCAATGGCGGTAGATCCAGACTGCTTGCGAATCTATCGCTGCTGCCTGAGAGGATGTCATTGGGCGAAGGCAGTCTTGACGAGTATGAGGCGCCGCCGCCGAGTGAGGGGAGGGAAGGCAGGTTGAATGATGAGCTGTTGTTCATCGAGTAGCGTCTCGAGGAGCGAGAGGGCGGTCTATCGAAGGGATCCATCTTTGCGACTTGCGAGCTGGTCGATTCGATTCGAGCAGAGAAGAAAGCAAGAAGAGAAAATCTGCGCAGGGAGAATGAGGTGCTACTCTAGATCGGCATGCGGTCGATCCGAGCTTCCTTTCCGCTTGTATAGTTGAAGGATGCGATGGGATGCTGGCTCTTGTCTGACGGACACTTTGCCTATGTGCGAGCCGGAGGTCTGAAACACGGTACGGCGAAACGAGATGCGATAGAGACGATGAGATGAGATGGGTATGAGCCGGTGCCGAGACGGGTGTGTAAGACAGATTCTGACGAGATGGGGATGGTGAAAGCGAGACAGAGATTGAAGACTTTCCCTGCGACTCGGCCTTCCCTTGCAGTTAAAGACTGAGCGCAGGCCGCCTCTTTTCCTTGACGAGGACGAGCTTTACTGGTGCATTGCGCCTTGACGACCGGGTAGAGAGGAATCCAGGAACAGCAGGGCATGGCATCACGTGACTCCGATCGTCTCTCCCATAGATTACGTAATCTAGTGTTCACCACTGCATTGGATTGCATTCGAACAATGAATTACAGGTCAGCTCTGCTCCATTTTGTTGTGAGTGTACTATCACTTGCCTCGTCGTGGCATAGCGGTCTTCCATGGTTTCTAATCCACCATGACCACCTTCAAAGCGGTCCATCTGCGTATTCACACACAGCCAGTTTATTACTCAATCACAACGTAAGGTAAGTGAGAGTGCACTCACATCCCACTTCCCTCCCTTTGCCTCGTCCCGCTCTCGCTTCAACGCACGGGCATCCGCCTCGGAGCGCAAGAGACGCGTTTGCAGAGCTTGACGGGATACAACATACCCAGAGATGACACCGGTGCTGCGTGTAGAGACATTGAGGTAGCATTAGCTTGCTCTGCTGTGATAGATAAAGGACGCAGACTGACAGGATCCCGCTGAAGAGCGAGACATTCTTGTTGAGCTTGAGGAAGCGGAAGGAGAAGAAGCCGCCTTATATCATACCATCATATTATAGCCAAGTTGATACGCAAAGTCAGCTTCAGGATCAGAGAGACAGAGTCAGGGTGGGTCCAGCTTACCAAGAAAGCCAGCAGCACTACCATAGAGAACGCCATCCAGTTGTGCACCCTATACAGGTACGACATGCTTTAGTATGAGTTCCAAGTTGGCAATAGTGTCCTAGAACTCACTCGATTGCATCGCCCAATCTCATCGAGGGAGAGGGTCGTCAGAGGAGAAGAGATGGCAGAGGGAGCAGGACTGTGGATTGGGGATGATGCAGTACTGCTGTTGATGCTGCTTGAATTGTTGCTGGAGGAGAAAGCCATGATTCGAGCAACTCGCTGATGATGGTCAGAGCAAGAAGAAGAAGCAAGATCACCCTCGTCCTTATTCCGACATTTTGGAGATCATCTGTACTTCCTGGAAGATCACAAACTAGATAGCGAGCTATCTTGCAATGGACGACTTTGATCCAGCTGCATTCGGACTCCCTACAGGCTTTGGAGGAGGGAAATCCAAAGTGACCTCAAACAGCAACAACAACGACAATGCAGGCGCAAAACAGCCCAAGAAACAGCTGCTGGACAAAGGAAAGAAGAGAGTAGATGAGAACGACACGGTGCGCTCTAGCTTCACACGTCCAAAGAGCTACTCCGAAAGATTGCTGAATGACTTTGATGGTGTCGCGCAGATTGCACTTGGACCTGCTAGGGGGCCTATAGAGTCTTCTGGACCACATGTGGATGATGCACAAGATGATCAACCTACTCCTGGACCCTCCACTCTAGCCTCGACAAGCAATCCACGTCAACTCGACTTGGCGCAAGAAGCTAGCAATGGAGGTGCAGAAGAGGCCCCAAATGGACAGGACCAAGACGATGACGAAGAAGAAGGAGGTAATACCGCAGAAGACGACCTGAAGTACTTTCCCATAAGCCACGAAGCAATCTTGAAAGACCATACCAAAGTGCGCCCCAGATCCCATCCTTGCACTCACTTAGTCCTCCGACTTACTCTTATCTTGTTTCCAGGCCGTCTCTGGTCTATCGATTGACCCTTCGGGCTCCCGCATCGTCAGCGCTTCATACGACTACGATGTAAAACTATGGGATTTCGGGGGGATGCAATCTGATTTCCGACCATTCAAATCATTCGAACCATTCGCAAACTACCATCTGCACGATGTCGTCTGGAACGAGAATGGGACAATGTTTATCGTAGTTGCGGGAACGCTCCAGGCGAGGGTCTATGATCGGGATGGGAACCAGATGTAAGCCAGCTCGCCCTATCTCTACGCATTTACTGGAGCTTTGAGACTGAATTTTGAGACTGGCACATCCTTCTGATTCGCAGCTACGAAACTACAAAAGGCGACATGTACATCCGCGACTTGAAGAACACCTCAGGGCACACTGGCCAACTGACATCCGCCTGCTGGTCCCCTTTAAACGCGAATCAATTCCTCACTTCTTCGTACGACAGTACACTGCGGATCTGGGACCTCTCTGAGAAGTTCAAGAGCGTCAAGACTATAATTCTGAAAAGCAAAGAAAAAGGAGGGAAAACAAAAATCTCGAAATGCGCGTGGAGTAACGATGGGAAATATATAGTGGCGGCTGCCCTGGATGGAACTATCTCTGCGTGGAATACAAATAGTAATTTCGTTAGGCCAAATAGCGTGAGTCTGCCTTCCCTCCCCGTGACAAGAGAAAAGGCAAGCTGATGAGGTTGAATGTGGACGCAGGTTGCGGAGAACGCACATGAGAAAGGGACAGAGACTTCCGATCTAACATTCTCGCTCGATAATCGCACACTCGTCAGTCGAGGCGGAGATGGGACCGTAAAGCGTGCGTCCTTTCCCCTTTCCTACACTCTCTCATTCGAACAAGCTAAAGTACATGTCTCTCATAGTATGGGACGTCAAATCCCTCAAGAAGCCCATCGCGGTCGCTACGGATCTACCCTCTTTGAACCCCGAAACGAGTGCAATATTCTCGCCTGATCAGAAATATGTCTTAACGGGCACAAGCGGGCCTATAGCGGGCAACGTGCCCGGTAAAGAAGTGGATGTGCGAGGGAAACAAGGTGGAAGAATCGTCATTATGAAGAGGGAGGATTTGAGTATCGTCAGAGAATTGAGTGGGTTGCACTGTTATTGATATTTGCAGGGACGCAAGGCTAATACTAGTGTGCGCGTCTGTCCAGACGTCTCCAAAGGAAGTGTCATCAAGCTCCTCTGGCCTAGCAGGATCAATCAGATCCTCGCTTCTACTTCTCTAGGCGAGATCCACGTTCTTTACGATCCTCAACTCTCCGAGAAAGGCGCGACGATGGCTGCTTCACGGGCCCCGAAAGCGCGGCATGCGCTGGACGACTATGTACCCGGGGACCGACCCATTCTTACACCGCACGCCCTGCCGATGTTCAAAGACGACCACTACGACGTTTCTGATAAAGGCACAGCAATGAAGCGGAAGCGGGACATGATTGAAGTATCTTCGAACGGAAACACAGGCTTGATGTCCAAGAAACAAGTACTCAAGAATAGGAAACCCGAGCCGCCTGTAAGGGGCCCAGGAAGTGGTGGAAGAGTAGGTCAAGCGACTGATAGACACCTCGTCATGGGTAATATCGAGGGTGAGGATATCAGATCCCAGGATCCTAGAGAGGCCCTCTTGAAATATGCCAATAAGGACGGAGAGGAGAATATGTGGACTAAGGCATGGGGCAAACATCAGAAGACGTGAGTGAGAACCCCTCTTGTGTTTTGCGACATATGCTGATGGTTCTGGGTTGATAGAGTGTATGATAACACGCCTGAGCCGGAGAAGGACAAGTAGAGCCTGAGAAGCAGTAGAAGCAATGTATAGACTACAGCGATAGTCCTCTTTGTTGTGCTGAAAGTTCGACAAGACAAGCTTGAAGTGCTTTCTCTTCTCTATCTTTCTCTCTGGGCTCAATTCGCAACAACATCGACAATTGAATCGCATACAGCGATCATATCATCGAAGCTGTCGCTGATTTTAATGCGAACCACTCTTCCATGCTGCATTGACAAAGCCTGCTGACCCCTTTGTCCTTCGTTGGTCGGCCTGCAAGCGAGCGAGAAGGATCAGAGAGCTAGACCATGCGGACTCCCTCTCAGCTGCTTCTGCGACGACGACGACGATGAAACTGACGATCCGGCTGCTTCGTGCGTGCGCTCACAGCTGACCTTCCTCCTGCTTTCCATTTGACCGGAGGCCGCCGTCGCATACAGCCTACGACAGATGGCATGATTTCTCGTTTCCAGATCCGAATATTACAGTCGCACAAGTCAAATTACACGCATTGAAGCATTGGCATATCATATCCTCGAGTGCGAACGTCCATATCCTGCATCAACAGCAGCAGAAACCCAAAACTTCAACCGGGTCAGCTGGATCCAGAAGACCTAGAACCGCTGGCGCGACGACTGGAAGGCTGCCTTTCGGTAGCAGTACATTCCATAATGTGGGTCGCTCCAGCCGAGACCGCTACAAGCCGATCTGACAGGCCGGCGAATCTTACAGGTAGCATCGTCTGTGACAGCACACGAAGAGCCGCAAGATAGACGACGAGCAAGTCTTTCCTTGTCAACTTTCGAGGAAGAGGACGCCCTTGCTCACGGCGCGGAAGATTGGGCATTCGTGAATGGCATAGTCTCCAAGTACTCGCTTTTGAGCGTGTGCGCTGGGCATTATCTCGAAGATGGAAAGGTTTTGAAGAGTGCTTGCGTGGAAAGCGATTTGCTCGTCGTACGTGCTTCCGTTCTGACGGTGGAGGAAGTGTCAGAAAGGCTGAATTTGTCGGTTTATCTAGCTGCAAGTTCGAAGCAGGACAATCTGTCTACCCTTCGAGACATTCTGGCAGCCCTATCTCCGGATCCACTGTCTCCGCTTCCATTCTACACGATACACCAGCGAAGCGGCGCACAACATCAAAAGCTGGAAAGCGTGTCTTTTGATCGTCTCAGAAGGGAGACTCTACATCTTTTCGGATGAAAAGAAAGAGTCCGTCAAAAGTACTTCTTTCGAGTCACCGCCTCTGGAAAGTGCAGTCATTCCAGCTGTCAACGATCGGCATCAGGGAACTTCAACGGCTGCTCGGAGCTCGTCGGACGATATATTGCAGCTTCGCTTTGAAGAAGACTTCAGCTTGTACCTCAGGACAGCTGAAAAGGCTACTTGGCCAGATCTCCTAAGCTGCTTGGGACCTGTGAGTCGATTCTCTTCTCGCCGTCCGGCCTTTTACTGACTATGTGACCTCAAAGGGCGGCACTGCGCACGGCAGCATCGACACTAACGCGACGTTGGCAGCACGCGCAGAAAGTAGGTCTAGGTCAGACGCAAGTCGTAAAGGTCTGCGCTGATGCGGAGGACTGTGTCTTTCATGTTTAAAGCACTACACAGAGCGCAGCGCTCTCATCTCGGACTTCTTGCCCTTCCTGCTGCCACGAAACAAGAGACTTCGCGTTCCCAATCAGCACACACGCGAGGCCGATCGTCGCCTATCGATCAGCTCACAGCGTACGTGATTTGAATGACAACTACTATTGTGCAATGAACTAATCTTTTTGTCGTCTGACTGTAGGTTACTACCAAGTCTCGACATCGACACGCATCAAAGTCATAGTCTGCGGAGAGCACGCAGTTTCTCTTCTCCAAATACAGAGAGAGGGCGCATCATACGCAACGTTTCCGCTGGCCATACTACTTCATTAGCCCAAATACCAGCGTCTCCACCCTCATTCACCACTTTCAGCAATTTCCACACCAGATCCCCCGGAACGACGATAACTACGACTTCCTCAGTCGTGGCTGAAAGAGCGAGGCCTAAAACTGCTACAGCACCCCTATTCTCGAGAAGTGAAACTGATCCTGGGAGGATCTCCGCGGTTGCTGGAAGAGGATTGGTAGCGAGGGATGAGAGGGTCGGAGTATCGCGGGCCAAGGTCAGGAGGTGGAATGACGTTACTAGCGATGATGATCTTGGCTGGATTTAAAGCCCGTGTCAGGAAGTAGGGATAATGCGCTTGTAAGCTATATTGGAAGAAGGTAACGCATGAGGAGCTGGCTCAGACATGGCTCGACAGTAGCCCTAATGTGTAAACTATAGAATATGTAGCAACAACATAGCACAAAAGCATTATAGCACAGATGATTATCACATATTTCTGAACACGAGATGCTAACGATGGAAGAGCTAAAGAGGGAACGAGCTGTGTCCGTGAGATGAGGTGCTGAGAGAGCTACAGAAGAGGGGAAACGAATGTGGTGGTTGCTGAACAAGCTTTTTGAACGAATGTGAGATGCTAAATGCTGAAGATAACGAGTATATGAAATGGGATCGAACGAGAAAGCCTGCAGACGAGCGCCGTCAGTGTGATATCTCCTTATGAGCACGAAGCGACTCACGTTGGAGGTAATCAACCAGATCACCAAACTGCCACCTTCGAGAACACATCGTCCTCCTT
The DNA here is from genome assembly GCA_001972285.1 of Erythrobasidium hasegawianum. Taxonomy (NCBI): domain Eukaryota; kingdom Fungi; phylum Basidiomycota; class Cystobasidiomycetes; order Erythrobasidiales; family Erythrobasidiaceae; genus Erythrobasidium; species Erythrobasidium hasegawianum. Next base: position 1,272,394 of record BCII01000004.1, on the reverse strand, counting down.
GTGCGACTCGCCAGAATGGACAGTGGAGACGACAGAATTGTTACTGTCCGTAGAAATATTCTCCTGTCTTCGGCTTTTCCCTTTCGGCGACAACCCGTGTTGAGGGCGATTAGTGTGGTTCGCAGAAGACGGATACTCAGGCTGTCTGAAGCCGATGAAAGAAGATGAGGCCCTAGAAGGCGTGCTCTGTGTCCTGTCTGTAGAAGTAGGGAGCGAAGCGGAGAAAGAAGGTGGAGAACTACTTGACAGATCAGATCGTTCCGTCAGGCTCTCTCCGCCATACGACAATTTCGGTAGTCTGCCTCGTCCTTCATCCAAGTCAGGCAATGCGAGATGATGTTCCTCCTCTACTTCTTCTTCCGAAGAACTGTCGATGGCGTCTTCGTTCCCAACCTCGCATAGAGCCATCTTTATGTCTTTCTTGTTCTTTGCAGAAAACGATAAGCGAGAGGTTCTTGATGACCTGTTGGACGTAGGTGAAGTTGTGCTTGATGTAGCGGCGACAGTGAGAGCAGCCACGAATTTCGCATGCGAAGCTTCGAGTACAGAAGTATCTCTTCCAGAGACATCTGCAACATTCAAGACAGCGGCGGGGACAGGAGTTGGAAGACTTTGTGTATGCCTATGACTGCGCGCAGAAGATGTGCGCATGGCTGGGCTTGGAGAGCCGACTATCCGAGGTGTCGGCGTAGCTGTTTTGGATTGTGAATGGTGCAAGCTGAGCGAATGTGGTTGATGGTGTTGCGGAGAGGAAGCGGGAGTAGCGGGTCTTGATGCTGATAAGAGGGAAGAATACGACGTCGCACGTTGGCGAGGCTCGATAGAGACGGAATTGGGACCCATGCGTGCGATTGAAGAAGTAGACGAAGAAGCTGGAAGCAGCGGTAGATGATCCAAGCTGATGCTAGAAAAGCCAGCTAACGCCGAGATGGGTTTCTTAGTGAAGTCCAATTCGTCAATGTCGATGCCTCCTTTGCCAGCCTTAGCAGGTAACTGACTATCACCTATGGAAGGAAGCGAGACTTGTTGAACGGGCGCAAACAGATCTGCAGCTGACATCCTTCTACCCCTCGAAGCATTCACACCCCGTATTGAAGCTGTCCAATTCTCATCTGCGACTTCTGGGATCTTCGTCAGATTAGGCGACGGGGAGTTCGTCCTAGCTGGACTTCTCAAGCCATGGAAGCCATTCAATATCGGGGAAGAAGAGGTGGAGAGCATCGTAGCAGGATGGGCGGCAGTACGCCGAGGAGTACCATCGTCCGATTTCGCATTGCGCGATAAAAAAGGTCGAGAGTCTACCTTGAAACTAGGTGAGAGCAATCCATCTTCCGAGACTCCAGCTAGGCGCCTTGCGTTTTTCGAATGGAGTCGGGATGAGGGCGTTTCTCCTAGATCACTGCTTGTATCGGCAATCACTTCGCCATCTATAGATTCGTCGCTTGCTAATACTGGATCTGCAGTGACTAGAGGGGAAGAAGGCCTTGAGCCACTCATCGAGGTGCGTGGACTAGGTGATCCAAGTAAGTTGATACCATGATGATCTGCCCCTAATCCTCCCGTGGCGTCGAGCTTCGCGACGCTGTTGACTTTGAAGCTTGGTGTGGAAGGCTTGTCTTTTAAAGGCGAATCGGCAGAAGTTGCCGAAGAAGAAGGATGTTGCGAAGGTTGACGCGAAGATGAAGACGATGAAGCTAGGCCCGTTACTAGTTTACCTAGATTGAGAAATGAAGCTGAGAAGGATCTTCGAGCGTAGAAAGGTCTTTCGGGTTTATCCTTCGTCTTGTCACCCGCTAGCGAGATGATGGATCCTCTCTTCTTACTTTGCTGCGGAGTCGACTGTTCCATAGGCGCTGCGGCTGATACTGATTTACTGAGCGGATGATGAAACTTGTTGAAGGATCTCCTTGCGAGCTCTTCTTCCCTCTGCAGATGTGCAACAGTAGGTACTATAGGCGCGCTCCCTCTCCTTTCCGGCAAGTTCAGCTCAGCCCAGGAGGGTCGTCCATCTCTCGCTGAATCGAAGGAAGCTCTTGACGGAGCACGCTCGCCTAGAGGAGAAGGCGCACGTACATTGTTGTGGCTTGTAGTAGACGAAGAGAGTGAGTTTCTGGGTATATTGAGTACGCGTATGGGAGAAGAGGAAATTGAAGCTGCTTGTTGTGCCCGTGCTAGCTCGAAGGACATTCGTCGTTCTTCGACGGGCGAGCGGAGAATATTTTCAGAAATGACAGAGGCAGGAGATTGAGGCATAGCCATAGATTGTGAGAAGAAGGGATTGCGAAGGAGGATGGAGCTCGGTCTGCCATTGAAGGATGAAGTAGAGGACAGGTTTGGCGTATCGTTCAGCTTGATGAAGTTTGAAGGCGGAGGCGTCGTAAAAGGTGGTCTTTTGTCACCATTATTATGTAGAGAAGCTTCGTCTAGAAGGCCTTCCAAGACGGCTTTGGCTTCGTCTAGTAACTTCTCGTCTGAAAAGACGATCTCGCGCTTCATATTCTGCCGAGTGACGAATCCTGAGCCTTGTAGGTCCCTATTACTTGCGGACTTGTTATTGCTGCCATGGCTTGAATACCGCCGCGTCGGTCTGGGCGACGGATGTGCTCTCGCTAATCTTGGAGAAAGGGGCAGATCCACGTCTTCTACTTCTCCTCCGTCTCCGTCCTTTTTGTTGTTGTTCTGATTCCTATCTTTCCGTCGTTTGTGGTCTTTATCCTTGACATGCGACAATCGCCTGACTAGGCCTGGGAGAAATACGTTGGCTGATGCTTGGGAAAGCGGTATGCGTGGACTTTGCGGAGGTGAATATAGGGACGAGAAGGATGTTGTTGGAGGAGGTAGAGAAGAGCGCCGTGAGGAAACATCGAAAGTAGGTCGTCTCGGTGGCTGTTGACCCGGGGACCCGGGGGCCAGACAGTCGTAGGCCTATCAGGGTCGCACACGAAGGAGAGCTTAGCGGACAATGGCGAGCAAATGAATATGAGGCTAGCGACGTACCTCGAGCTGTTCCAGGGACGGCCCTTGCTCCTCTAAATGTTCCACAAACACGCTCTTGACAGGCTTGTCGACGTGTAGAGAGGTCATCCGCAACTCCCGAGGTATCTCTTCAGGAGTGAGGAAGGGTAGATGCTATAGAGGCTGCGAACGGGCGAAAGGACGCTACGCTCGAGCGCGCGCTGAGAACAGGCTCCCGGTCAATCGAGAGCCCGGCGGAGTCAATTGGCAGATACTGCGATGAGAGAGGACTGGACAGGAAGGGACAGAAGTGGTATATCTTGGATATTGAGCAGCTGCGACCGAGTTGTTGGGGGTTTCTTTCGAGATTTGCGACACGACCAGGCCGGGTATGTGATTTGAACGAGATTACATGGGGCAGGCAGGAAGAGAGCTGAATGAACGTATGAACGAAGAGTGACAGATGAAATAGCTCCAAGAAGATGATGCTTTGGATGAATGCGAACGAAGAAGAGGTCTTGCTTGATCAGGGCAACTGGGCGATTGAAGTGATGATGATGATGAACGGCGACACAGCTGCAAGCACAAGCAACAGCAACAACAACGAGGAGAACATCCAAGTAGATGCTCTGATGGACAGCGTTGACGGCGACGAAGAAGATGTCACATTATCAGCCCTCGTCATCCGGGCACTGAAAGCAGCAGACGACATCCTCGAAGGATCAGGATCAGGATCCAGCACAGCCAAAGACAAGGAGACACATTTGACCTCTGTCCTCTCATCATTGTCCCTTTGCTCCTCGCTCATCCGTCACTTATCCCTACTGTCCACAAACGAGACTATCGATGAAGTATCAACGCCTACATTGCGCTGCTTCTTGGTTCCATACTATACTGCACTGTGCGATATGCAGACAAGGACAAAGGACTATAATGCGAGGATAAAAGTGCTCAATCTAGCGAAAGATCAGCTACAAGGATTTATGGACAAAGTGGAGCAGTATGCTGTCGTGGATTACCATAAGAGGAAGAGATTGTACTTGGAAAAAGGATCGCTAGGAAATGATCCAGCAAGAAGGAGAGAGGCAAAGATACTGCAGTACAAGGAGGAAAAGGCATTGAAGTCGCAGATAGATGTGAGCCCTGTTTGCAACACACTCGCATACCTATATCATATACTGAACCGAATGATGCTCTCAGCAACTCAACGCCCAGCTGGCAGCCAAATCCACATCCTCCATCGCATCAGGCAGCGTAAATCACAACGACGGCTCATCCTACGAGGACGAGTACTTGCGTCCTCTCTTACTCACTCAGATCTCCCACGCATACATACGAGCGCACACTGAGCTCACTTCCATCTCCACCGAATTAGAGCTGCTCTCGCACGCACCAAACATGAGTGAGCTACCTTCTTCGCGGAGCAGTATAAAAGACACGCGCGAGAAGAGTCGAGAGAATGAAGATGATCGCTGGCGGTTGGACACACTTCCGTCATCGTCATCAATTAGCTCGCATAGGCAATTAGTCGATTCTAGTGGGCGCATACTGCGGCCATTCACCATCCTGCCTTCCGCTTCGTCAGGCATGAATGGTCTCAGCTCAACATCATCGCTCGATACGCGCTTGCGCTTACAAGGCCAAGTGTTCGGCTCGTCGCATCGCTTACCCACCATGTCGATCGACGACTATTTGGAAATGGAGCAGGAACGGGGTAACATCCTTAAAGGAGGAGGAGCGAGGAATACAGAGGAAAGTAAGCGAGAAGCGAGTGATAAGAAGGCGTGGGAGGAGGAAGAAGATAACTATGAGGGGTACGAGAGGGCGGAAATCGCGAGATTGAAAGCGGCCGAGTGGGATGAGTACAAGGATAGTCATAAGAAGGGAGAAGGGAATCGTATGAATAGGGGATGATGACTTTTATGATATTCCGGCAATTGCATGACCGGCGCCTGTTGCTCTTTAAACTATTCTTCTGAACTTCCGCAAACCATCGCATGTCGTCGTCTGCATCTTCGTCCAGTCTGAATCCCATCTCGCAGCTCAATGCGGCGTATGCTCGCTACCTGCTGAGCAACGCAGGCCGAGTCTCGCGGATCGAGTCGTCTCTGCGTTCTCTGACCTGGCTCATCCCTGGCGCGACCTTATCCTCTGAAGGCTTGTACACCGGCTTGAATATCGTCAGCGCCTACCACGATGCCCTGCTGTCCGAGTATGCCACGACGTCCAGCAGCAGCCCATCATCGGCTTCTTCTTCCACTTCGATAAGTCTGCCTGCGAGCCCCCATGCGCGATATACACGATGGTGGTTGAAACAGTCGAAAATGTATAAATCAGTAGCGAGGGCGCTCAGCTTGGTGGGATACTGTCAGCTACTCGCTGAAATGGCCGGGAAGAAATACAGAGGCGAGAAGGGCAGATGGAGGGTTGTGATTGCTCTAGAGAGCATCAAGTGCGTGCTTCTCTCTTTGTCTTTCTCGGCGGATCGATGGGAAAAGGGCTGACTTGTTTGGTCTGTCTCGCTCGCTAGAGCGGTACTACGTCTCATCCTGCTTCGCCTGACTGCACAGCGCACGATCTTACAGCCAAGTATACCAGAGCGCGAAGTAGAACCTTCCTCCCAATCTTCCTCCACTTCCTCCTCTTCCTCCACTTCCTCCTCTTCCGGGTCTCTCTCCTTATCGCTCTCAGAGCCTTCTATCCCCGATACGTGGAAAGCGTCTCGCACAGGCTTCGAGATCCCCACCATCGCGTCTATACGCGCTAGTGCTTCCTCGACAAGCAGCGCTGCGGGAGGTGCCGCAAGAGTAGAGAGTGAGATCGCGGCGTTCTTACAGACTAAAGTATTGACGATCGATAGTGTACGGAAACCATATGATTTGGTAAGACGAAGGAGAGGAGTAGGCGTAGTCGCTGAGACGGTATGGATCCTGCGGCCGCTCATCTACGGTGAGCCGCTACTTTCCCCTATTCGGCTTGAGTCTGACACTTTAGCTGTAGTTCTTGCTTTGAAGCGATACGGAAAGAAACACTGGTATCCGTTCCTTCTGTCACTAGCATGCGAGTATTTCGCCTATCAAAACATGGCAGACAGCCTCTCCGCCTCCTCATCTAGCGGCAGGCGAGGGGCATCCACAGAAGTGGAGAAGCAAGAGTTGGCTAAACGCAGGAAGGCTTTCTGGCTGTATTTCCTCAGAGGTCCACTTTATTATGGATGGACGAGGTGCGTCCGCCTTGAGGCTTCTCATGCTGTGTTCATGGAGAGGATGCCGACTGATTGCACTTGGATGTCAATGTAGAGAGAAGATCGGGAGCTTCACGAATCGCTGTGGAGGTATCTTTGGCCTTGGTTTAGTCGCCAACATCGCGGATGATTACAAGCATCTCATCGATGAATATTACTACTGTAAGCTTTGCCACATAGTATCCTCTATCCCAAATGGGTGCTGAACGGAATTTGTCTCATTCTCAGACTCTTCTACCTGAGTTTCATGTGCTAGAATGTCCAGAAAGCGCATTGGGTCAGCTGCGTAATCTTTTCCTGGCAATATCTTTGTTGTGGGAACATCTACCTGCACGTTTAATGAAGATATCCCCATTTCGTTGCTGACCTCTGCCAAGAACCTCTGACGAAAGCTCTAGGCATCAGCAAACTTTCTCTTCCATCTTGTCGCTAGCATGACTCCTTCGCATCATACTTCAAACACCCTTCAGCGACCTTTATGCATGAAAGAAACACTTCCGATTACCGTCCGGAATCAAGCCTTTCTGTCTTCCTCCTTTCTGCTGGACTCACAAAAGCCGTACTTGATCCCTTTTTTTACCTTTATTATCCAAAATGACAAAGGAGCAGCTGCACCTACAAGACCCTCGTCAGATGGCTGTCAGGGTCAGTCTCCTGTCAAAACTCGAAAAGAGTAGCAAAAACACTCGACGAAGCTTCAATATCTCTCGAGCAAGTACCAGTATACCTAAAATAGAGCCTCATTCGGCCGAGCCTTATCCAAAAACCAGACGACTCGTCTGACGCCCGCACGTATTTCTTCCGATCGCCGACGCAGTTCAAAAGTTCTCCACGAGCTATCCCATCTCCACTCTCTCCATCTGTTCTCTTTATCAGCATCTCCGTCTTACTCACTATGTCTTCACCCTGGGAGCGCCTCCAATCCCCCCGTCAAGCACTGAAGACATTCGCTGCGTCCGTACGGCATAAACGGTCTTCAAGCGTCACTTCAAGCCTATCGTTCGCTTCACTGAGCAGCAATACCAGCTGGGACACTGCTACTCGCTCACCTGTGTCCACTGGTAGCAGCGCCCCCGAAAACGAGTGTATGGAGGTGAGTTCCTTCGACTCTGTCATTCGTAGAATAGCGGAAGGATCGTACTCATGCTGCATTGATCTGTCTCGCAGTATGACCAGAAGAGGCTCAACGCGCCTAACTTCGTGCAAATACCAGGCAAGAAACTCGTCTGGGGTCCTGAGGATACTAATGGGTATAGATGGCTGTCAATCGTCGATGTGGAGGCTTGAGTCGATGTCGAGGCAAAGACTTTGTTGTTCTGTATTTTCCGTATTTGCCCAGTGACGATCTCATGACAGTATGCAATCAGACTCTCTCTCTCCTACATAAGAACGCAATGAAATCGCGTTGTCCACCATGATAAAGCAATGCGTGATACGTCTCCCTCGCTTCTTCGCCAACGACAAACCAGACCCTCTCTGAGGCTACCGGACGCACCGGATGCCAGCGACACATAGATACGCTAATCTCGGCTTACATAGGGTACTGTCCGTGAGGGAGGTTGATCGTAATCGTCTTGGTAGTGGAGAACTGCGAAGATTAACGTCAGGTCACCTGCAAAGAGAAAAGGGAAAATGAAATGCTCGCCTCGCGCAGCCCTTCTATTCCATTGAAACGACCGTAGCCTGAATCCTTGAGGCCGCCGTGGGGTACTGTTTTGGTTGTAGGGGTCAGCCGTGTATGGTCCGAGACTTGGAATACTATCTACCTGTTTGGGAATCCTGCCTCACATGGATCAGTCGGGCATTGCGAGCGACTATCAATATTACTCACATGGACTGTTGATCCGTTGATATGGACTTGGCCAGACTCGATCTGCTTGGCGATGTTCCAGCATTCGGCTTCGTTGCTCTGCAGGGAAGAGACGGTATGTCAGTATTCATGTATAGAGATTTAGGACATAGGCTACACTCACGCCATAGACAGAAGCGGCCAGTCCATAGTCCGACGAGTTTGCCTTTTCGATAGCTTCTTCGGCAGTCTTGAATTTCGTGAACGTCATAGCGGGTCCGAAGATCTCATCCTGATCAATCTTCATTTCCTTATTGATACCATCGAGAACGACTGGCTGAATGACGTTCTTGTCGCTTTCTTGCTTGCCAATGATGATCTTTGCGCCCTTGTTCAATGCGTCCTGAATGAGGTCGTTGACGCGGTCTGCTGAGCGCTGAGAGAATAGACCACGATATTGCATGGGGTTGTTGGCGTCCATTTGACCGGCGGCTTTGCGAGAGGCATGGTGCGACGAGAGGATCTTGGTAAACTCGTCGGCGATGTCTTCGTGGACGATGAGGCGGTCGGAACTGTGTCGCAGAGCAGCGCAGAGTCAGTACTTCTGCTGAATCGGCATCGATGAAAGGGGCGAGAGCATGAGCGGATATGAGAGAGAGAGAGAAAGAGGTTGTTGAAGGAAAGGAGCGGAAGAATAGGATACGATAGATGCACAGGGAGTGAATGAATTAAGACGATAGAGAAGAGAGACACTCACGCCATGCAGATTTGGCCCGAGTGGCTCAACCCGCCAAACATGACTGCATTAGCAGCTGCTTCCAGATTCGCGTCCTTGAGCACAATAACAGGAGCTTTACCACCCAGCTCCATGCAGCAGGGCTTCAAGTATCTCCCAGCCACTTCTGCCAATTTCCTTCCTACGAACGTACTTCCCGTAAAGTTGAGTTTGCGGACAGCTTTATGAGCGATGATAGCTTCGCAGACTTTTGGAGAATCGGCAGGGGCGACGTGGATCATGTTCAATACGCCGGAGGGCAGACCCGCGTCGATGAAGAGCTGGGTCGCGAAATGGTGGATCTTGGGACTGTACTCAGACGTCTTCCATACGACGGCGTTGCCTGCCATGATGGCGTTTGCGAAGCATCGGACACCGAGCGTGAGAGGTGCGTTCCAGGCTGGGCATCCCGTAAAACAATCATCAGCGGACGCATCTCGCCAATGCGTGAAGAAAGGCAGAGAACATACGCGCAATGCCAAAGACCACGCCATAAGGTACTCGCTCGATGTATGCTGTGTCAAAGAAGAAACCAGATATCATCAGGAATGGCAATGTTTCGCGGAAGTGCGGTTCCGGGATCTCCGCACCTCTCTGTCCATCTTCGGACGGCGCGATCTCTCCCTTGAGAGCAGTAGCGAGAGCAGCCGTTTCCGATACTATGTTCCAAGCGAGTTGATGGTCGACGGCGCTGTTTTCAATCTCGTTTCAGCCTGTCTTCAAGTTTAATCAGCTGACTGCTTAGAGGCGCGCGTACCCCCAGAATCCATTTGCAGTAGTTTCAGTGGTAGCTATCTTGATGAACTCTTCCTTACGTTCTTCGAGGAGTCGAGAAGTCTTCAGGAAGATTGCTCGCCTTGCAGTTGCTGAAGTGTCTTTCCACGTCTTGAAAGCCTTTGCGGCGCTCTCTACTGCTTTGATGGCGTCGGCTTCTTTCACGCATGATACTTTGTACTGGTGATCTATGTGTGTTAGTGGATGATGAACTGGGAAGGCAGGTAAAGAATGGGAAGCACCAAAAGATCTCCGGTATGCGGGTCGTTCAAGTCATACGTCTGAGCGAGCTGCTGGAAGGGAGCGTTGTCCAAGATGGATGGGATAGTAGTGTCTGACATTGTTTATCTTATTCGAAAGGAAATGGTGCAGAGACAAGCTGCGTCTTCTGCGCCTCTTTTCGGTGCTTAGATCGCACCCGGGAAAAGCTACATCCGAGCTCCGTCGTTGTTAGCAGCTGAGGATCAGCGTAGGCGAGGAGAGGAGGGTAGTGTGAGTGTCGTAGTCTGCTATTGTGCGAGGCATTCAGCATCAAGTGCCAATGCTGCCTTAAGGTCGGCCTTGCTTGTATCGACGTTAACGAGCAGACATGCGGCGACAAGGGAGCAGACAAGGAAAGAGCTGTCCAGTCTCATCTCATCAGCATAATTATATCTTCATCTATCACTCTTGGTTCTGCTCCAATCGATTCAATCAGAAGTGAGATTGACGAACCAGGACCTGCGTGTGCGCCATACTATTCGGATCTGGGTGCAACGAGCAGCCAGTCAATAACCTCGTTCGCACAATCACCCACGAACAGCGATACAGCATACATAGCAGATAGAAACAACAAGCAATCGTAACGCCTTACAACCGGGCAGACACAGCGACCCGAATATGTAGAGAGAGCGCTGGCTGGGCCAAGCTGGCCATTTTCCCAGCTCCGATGTCAAGCTCAAATCAATCGCTCGGGGAAAAGCTCTTGGACGTCTTGCATTAGGAGGAAGCGACGGCTCCAGTCTTCCATCCGATACAGCGGCCGTCTGTGCCATACTTGCTGCAGCAGGCCTGCTGAGATTTCCGACTAGTGCTCACAGAGGTAGATAAGCTTTTTCGTTGATGCGCCAAGGCAATGTGGATCTTTCGAGAGCGTCTGCAGGCCCAGTTCTCATCAAAGTTCTCTTATCATAAGTCTGCGCAGAATGCAGGTCGATATGTTGGCGTTGCAGCGGCTAATACAACGATCCTTACGAGTGACTTCTAGGCAAACAATGGCCTAGAAGCTTGGTACAATGACCTCAACAGTCGCGCTTCGGCCTCCTTTGACCCACTCGATGGCTTCCTTCAAGACGCTCTCCAGCTGTGGGGAACCCGATACAGCGATTCCAGCCCAGGCCCGGTCTGGTCCCCCTGCTGCTGCTTGCGCAAGCGATCCGTATCTCGGTCGAGTTTCTATCGGGCCAAAACCAACATTGATTTCATCGGGTGGCAAGGTTGATGCGACACCCGTTGGATGGACAAGCAATGTCGATAGCTTGGGAGACTTCCATCCGCCGTTTACGAGAATAATGGTGAGAAATGGAGCGCCGTAACGAGAAGATAGATGTTGAACGGTAGAAGGTATCGAGAACATGTAGGAACCATCGCCAGTGATACAGCACACCAGCGTACCCTTGTCGTGTGCACTTGATGCGCCTGATTGAATGCCTAGCCGAGCGCCAACACTGGCCCCACCTGCGTATCCCAAAGAACTAGCTCCGGACGTTGCCCACCGGCTCGGATCTGAAAAACCAAGGTGCTCATGGACGACGCCATAGCTACACGGCAGGTAATTAGTGCGTTTATGTACCTCGCAGCGACTCAGACCCACTTGGATATAGCCTCAGACACGATGAAAGTGTCTTTGGGCAAGCAGCGCGCCAACACACCTATCGCAACCGGCACAGGCTGGGGTGTACCCGCGAAAGGCACAGCCGTTCTCGCTTTCACCAGATTGGCAGACCTCTGTGTGAATTGAGCCTCCAAAACGGGGCGCCTCTCGTCGATCAAACTCTTTGTATTGTCTGTCAGGGGACTTCCCGATAGAATTTGATTGAGCTGCTGAAGGGCTTGCTCGGAGCTGACAGAGTACCGGTGTTGAGCCGATATATAAAAAAGAGGCATAGCAGCCTTCAGAGGATCACTATCAATATGTATCACGATCGCATCTGGTGACGGCTTATTCTGCACTGGGATCCAGGGTATGTCGGAATCGATGACGAGGACCACATCTGCCTCGGCAAGCATTTGGTGCTGACCCCCTCCGGACCAATGAGTGCCTTGATATAGTGGATGAGTCGTCGGGAAATTCAGAGCGAAGGGGCAGTGATCAAGAACCGGTACAGACAGCGTTTCGGCGAGCTTCACGAGTTGTTGCACAGCAGCTGGATTATTGCCTAGCCAAGATGTAACGACCAAGGGCTTTTTCGCCTGCACCAGCAAGTTCGCGATCTTTTGGGCTTCGATGGCTGGTATAGCTGTAAAAAAAGGATCAATATACGGAGAGCGGCTCTGATTCGAATGATGATGTACCAGTCTGCGCCGGCGGTTGCCAAAGGGAAATGTCGAGCTTGGCGGGAACAGGCGCTGAAGCTTCCAAGACTTCGCGAGCACCGAAAAGATAGACTGGGCCTCTGGGCTCAGTCATTGCAATCTGACAGGCACCTACAGAGAGATACTAGCCACTTTAGCGATGTCTGAGGTAATTTCTGACATTTCTCGGAAATCGTGCTTACGCATGGTGACTTGTGCGATATTTAGGCTTGAGCGGAACTCGTACGTGTACTTGGTATAATTGCGCACGATGCCACCTTGATCATGAACGTCTTGAACCCAGTTGATAAATTCTGTGCGACTACCTCTTGCTTCTCCCTCTAATGTCACTGCCGACAAGCCGGAGAAAACGACGACAGGACATCTGGCACGGTAAACATTGTGGATAGCTCCGCCAGCATTTAGCAGACCGCAATCGACATGCAGAATAACACTGTTTGGAGCATCTCAGTATTCTGCCAAGGCGGCACTGGCGGTCGTGCTTCTCACTCACCCTGCCATCTTTCCTGTAGCCTGGTAGTAGCCTTGCGCAGCGGTGAGAGCAACCATCTCGTGCGTGACTGTGATGAATCGAGGCATCTTGCCAGCACCCTCCCTGCCCAGGCCGGCACTTGCAATAGCCATGGCTTCTACGAAGGATGGATGATCGCTGCCCAGATTAACGAAGCATACTTCTATCCCAGCCAGATACAAGGTCTCCAAGAAGACGGTAGTAGCGGTGTGCACCGTGCTTTCCTCTGGTTTTGTGGTCATCTTGGGTAGGTCGCAGTCGGAAAGTGCAGAAAAGGAGGGCAAGGATGGTGATAGGGCAGTAGCACTGTGCTAATCAAAGGTACTGTACGAAAGCCAAAAGGCATCAGGAGCATCGGAGCGGCGCGTCGGCTTTTCGTAGGCCCATCGCGGCGCCCTTCCGCTTCGGTTATTTGAGTCGCATTGACCCGCTTCTGCATCTCCCTTGAGGGACTAGATATGATACGTGATGAAGCTGCAGCTCCCATGACAAGTATCGAGGTCGCATGCAAGTCCTTCTATATCCGTGCATCGTCGAGGCGAACACCCTGTGAATCAATAGGATCCAGTACCGTATATTTGTACAGGTTGGCGCGCAACGCACTCTACTACCGTAGTGCGCCAAATCTCGTGCTGAGACTGTGCAACGAGCTGCGTATCATTAGCTGACAGTTCTCGACGTTCACGCCAAGTCTCACGGCGATTCGCGGTCGCTCAAAATGCCATTTTCCCCCATGCGCGCATCTCGCCAGATCCTTTTGCCTGTAGGGACACCGATCGCCCTGGTCACTTGCAGCAGGAACTTTGATCGTTCCTTCCCTGCTTATTCCTCGTATCCATCACGAGTTTGAGCTGTCCGGCTTCTGATACCGGCTCATCCACCTGGCACCTACCCGCCCAAACCGTTTCCAACCCAATACAAGACCATGGCATCGGAAGTCTGTCATAGCTTGCTGGACAATAAGGATTGGGCTGGCCTGCAACAAACGTATGACCTAAATGATCCTCACACCGGGAGCCTACTCGTGAGCTCTCGATCACTTCATGTTATTCCAAGCACCACGTCTGACGATAACGCAACTCACACTGCCGGCTCCTTCGCAGTACAAAGTAGGCTGTGCTAATCAGCAAGAAGCTCTACAAGCTGTAGAGAGTGCGGCAGAAGCTTTCAAGACCTGGAAGGACACTTCAGCGACGACACGACGAGCAATCTTCCTGAAGGCTTCGCGACTACTCGAAGAGCGCAAAGACGAGTTCATCAAAATAGCTACAACCGAGACGACCGCCAATGGATTCTGGGGGTGCGCTGCGCCCTGATTCTTCAAAGAGTACCACAGGAACGCTGATTAAGGGTTGACACGAAGCGCCGTTGACTGGCAATTCGGTTGGAATATTTTGTCAGAAACTGCTGCACTCGCTACTGCTCTCAAAGGAGAGATCGCGCCGTCAGAAGATGGACAAAGAGGTGCGGAGATTCCGGAAGTGATCTTCCACAAAACATTTTATGCTGATTTGTTGCATGATGATGTAAACAGCATACATCGAGCGAGTGCCCTATGGTGTCGTCTTTGGTATCGCGCGTGCGTTCCATATTCCTTCTTGCGCATCCATGAGAACCCGAGAACCCCGGCTGATAGTCGAATCTGTGCGATGCCCAGCCTGGAACGCACCCCTCACGCTGGGTATACGATGTTTCGCAAATGCTATCATGGCAGGCAACGCCGTCGTATGGAAGACGTCTGAATACAGTCCCAAGATCCACACCTTTGCGACCCAGCTCTTCATCGACGCGGGTCTGCCCTCCGGCGTACTCAACATGATCCACGTCGCCCCTGCCGATTCTCCAAAAGTCTGTGAAGCTATCATCGCTCACAAGGCTGTACGGAAACTCAACTTTACAGGAAGTACATTCGTAGGCCGCAAATTGGCGGAAATTGCTGGCAGACACCTGAAGCCGTGCTGTATGGAATTGGGGGGGAAAGCGCCCGTCATTGTGCTCAAGGACGCGAATCTGGAAGCAGCTGCTAATGCAGTCATGTTTGGCGGACTGAGCCACTCGGGCCAGATCTGTATGGCGTGAGTTGTCTCCGTCTACACCTTTTCTGTATCCCCACTCTTCTGCTCGGCTTTACTGGGATCGCGACGCCTCTCTCTCCCTTCTCTTGTCTGGATGACCTCATCAATGGTATTTGGTATGAAGGCAGCGACACTGACCACGCTCTCGTATTACACAGCTCCGACCGCCTCATTGTTCACGAAGACATCGCGGACGAGTTCACCAAGATCCTCTCCTCGCATCATGCGTCCCGCAAAGCCGCCGCAGCCATGGACGTCAACAACCCCATGCAATACCGGGGACTTTTCTCTCAACGCAGTGCAGATCGCGTCAATGACCTCATTCAAGACGCTTTGAACAAGGGCGCAAAGATTATCATCGGTAAACAGGAGTCAGAGAAGAATGTCATTCAGCCAGTCGTTCTCGATGGTATCAGTAAGGAAATGAAGATTGATCAGGATGAGATCTTTGGGCCCGCCATGACATTCACAAAGTTCAAGACTGCCGAAGAGGCTATCGAAAAGGCAAATGCATCGGACTATGGACTGGCGGCTTCCGTTTATGGTGTGAGTATACCTCGTATTTCTCGGCAAGACAAATGCTGAAATGATACCTCGCAGAGCAACGAAGCCGAATGCTGGAACATAGCTAAGCAGATCGAGTCTGGCCAGGTCCACATAAACGGCGCAACTGTGCATGTAAGCTCGTCGCGTCGCCTTTAGCATGTCTTGATGTGCTAATACGGTGGTCGCGCTCCACAGGATCAGCAATACATCCCTCATGGCGGTCTTAAGGATTCCGGATATGGTCGATTCAACGGCTTAGCAGGCTTGCAGGAGTTCAGCACCACGAAAACTATAACCATCAACGCTTTACATTCCTATCCAATATGATTACTCTTCTCACGGGATCCAGTAGCAGACGAGCTTGTACGATAGAGCAGACAGCTTATGCTATTCCGTTTCCCGACTTCGCGCTTCTTCGCGCACATCGTAAGGAGTTCCTGCTATTGACCCCTGCCAAAACAATCTGCGCTAACGATGAAGATATAAGTTGCAGAATCTCCTGTCTTGCCTCCGGCCATTTGAGAGGATGATTATCAGAGGAAATCATTGCTCGAACAGACTATCTGGATTTGAAGTGACCTGCGTACATGTCCCGAGGACCGCACTCCTGCTGCACTCACAGCCTCGACGATCGCAGCTCCCATCCTCCTCGAATCGTCCAGCGAAAGCTCGAAAGGCACTGCTTTGCTGCGGAATGATGTGCAGTAAGCGGTACTCACACTTCGAACGGAGCTCGTTGATTGCTGATTGGAAATGGCAAGCTAAGGCGCGCAGATCTTCCTTGAAGTAACCCTGCAACCTGAGGCCAGCATGGGCAGCATGTGTGCTCAGGCATCTTGTCCAGCTTAGAGGCTCCAGGCCAGTTCAGAGGGCTCAGCATACGCGATCGCTTGCTCATGAGCCTAGCGAAGGTCGTTCTCTATGGCTCCAAGATCCAGACGAACGCAATATATCCAATAAGGCACTGTCCTACCAGTCACACTTGTAGTAAGTTCAAAATATCGACAGGTGTGTACCATAGCAACATCTACCCTCCCGCTCGCTTTTAAATCCACCGTCTATGGCTATGCGCACTTCACATTTTTGGTTGTGGCCGGTTTACCGGCGTAAGAGGCTGCTGCTTGAGTGCCAGCACCCGCATCGTATTCTCAAGAGACAGCCTTTCGAATTCCATGTGTGTATCCATAGTGACCCCACCAATGTCTGAGCGTCTGACAATATCAGCGATCTATTGATGGAGGAAGTAGGAAAACCACTGACGGCCAGTGAGAGTGACGTTCTTCATTGTTGCCAATTCCCGATTGATATGAGGCTCATCGTAATGAACTTTCGAAGAGAAAGTTAGCAAGAGACGCATTTCGTAGGAACACCCTCCTACCGTCCAGACCCGCCGAAAGGATGTGACCGCTTTTGAGACACTCGATGAGACTCTCTTCGTCTAGCACCTTGCCCCGAGCAGTATTGACGAGACGCGATCCAGGCTTCATGAGGGAAAGGAATTCTCTATCGATTAAATGGTGCGTGCTCTTCATATATG
>BCII01000004.1:1221530-1250079 GCA_001972285.1 Erythrobasidium hasegawianum | reverse complement strand
GAGACTAAGGGCCTGACCATAGAGGAAGTCTCCCTGGTCTTCGACAAAAGCTCAAGATACGAAGCCGAAGAAACCCTACAGTCCGAGATCGAGAGCGAGAGCGCCTCGCAGCCAGGCAAGCAGGGCGTCGCGACAGAGAAGGTGGAGGTCGATCCCAATCTCCTCGAGTATAAGAGCAGCCGCACGATTTAGATTAGGAGGGAGAATGTGGAAGACATAGAGGGCGTGTGTCATGATACTCATATTCACTTGCAGCGGAAAGCCCTGCAAGCTATGTACTCGATGATCCGATATGCTAGACCATGCAATCATGAGAAAGATGCATCGTCGAGGTTGGCTATGACGGTTTCCGATATCCTGATATGCGTCTCTGCTTTGTAACGTTTCGGCGCAATCTATACTCGGTCATAGCGAGAAGGAGACGTCGTAAGTCACCTTAGCTAGCTAGCTGTGGACAGGCAAGGCAAACAGAGCTGTATATACGGTATATGCTTCAGACACCCTCCATAGCCCGCCACAACGGCACGCGCTGCAGGCCGCTGTTCTCGGCTGGCATCACCTTGCAATTGAAGCGTACACCTTCTCGTTACAGCACAACGAGTTAGGGCTCTTGTGTCCCTCAATCTGGCGCCGGAAAGAGGGTCACCATGGCTCATCTCCACGACCATCAGCCTGCCGTCCAGAATACTCTAACTGTCGAGCAGCTTCAAGAGATCCACGCGCAGCTTATCGAGACTATCGCTACATGGGACCGAGAACAGGAGCAGACGCGAGCTCGGAGAAGAAAGACAGTAAATCAGGCTGATGAGCAGAACGGCGAGAGTGCTCCAGTATTGAAAGTCGCTTGCAATGCCTGCAAAGAAGGCAAGGTAAAATGCGATGGCACTCCGCCCGCTGCTTGCTCAAAGTGCAAGAAGGTCGGCATCGAATGCGTCTATCTACGACCTGCGAAGCGGGGACGCAAGCAGGCTGAAACTAGGTACGACTGACTTATTTCCTGCTGTTCATACTCCCGCCATAGTTGACATCATGCTTTCGCGCCTAGTCCCGAGGCGGTGATACATAAGAAACTGCAAGATTTATTGCGAGTCCTCGAGCGGGCTATACTTCCTCAAAGTCAAGATCAAGCCGCTTTGCGATCTCAGATGCAGATACCGGACGTCAAGCCGTGGGACGCACCGCCATCGGCGTCGGCTGCTGAGCTACGTCAGCCCTTTGCTGACGACATCAGCAACCCGCTTGCCGTCCTTGCCAACATATCTCTCAGAGATGAAGAATCGGATGCTTTTGAAAGCCTTCCACCTGAGAAAATGCGTCCGTACGACCTCTTCCTCAAGCCACATGCGTTCTATGCCGAGGGTGATGGGGCGCTTACCGCCAAAACATGTAATCGTGCTGATCTCCTCAATCAGGCATCCATCCTTCCAAGCCAGACTCTGATCAGATCGCCTGGGATCCGGTCAATATTGGTTTGCTGACAGTAAACGAGTTTACGAGTCTCCTTGAATTGTGAGTGGCTTTTTGGGAGCGTGAGCACTGGCTAGCGGCTCTGAAACAATATCTCTGTGCACAGCTACTATGCAAACCTGTTCCGCTGGTTGTGGCAGCCTGATCCCGTCATCTACGATGCCACACACATCCGGCAACTCTCGCCCTTCTTGGCTAGCGTGGTGGCCTCGCTTGCCGCTTCATATGACCCTCGCTTTGCCCTCAAGGCACACAATCTTTATAATCATACCCTTGACTTGAGCGTCAGGATTTTCGCGGAAGGCTACAAATCTTTGGAAATCGTGATGGCCTACCAGATGCTTGTGTAAAAGGCATCTGTCGCACGTCATTAGCTACGCTGATTCTTATTCGGGCGGCATACAGGCACTGGGCTCCTCCCCCAGCAGATTGGGTACAAGACCGATCTTGGACTTGGTTAGGCCAAGCTCTGTGGGTACAAAGATTAGTCTTTATCAATTCAGAGACCAACTCTTTCTGTATTAAGCCGCATGTCTGCGGAGATTCGGTTGGATCTACCTCTGACATCACAGGAGGAAGCAAGATACAAGTCCATTCGCTCTGGACATACTCCTTATGACAATTCAACAATGCGAAGACTTCGATCTCGGGCGCTGTCCCTGCTCGTGCTCTCAGAGATCACGTAAGTCTGCATGCTGGCATCTTAGCGTTGTGAAACCGCTTCCTGACGTCATGACAGCATGTGTACCCACCGTGGCATACCGCAAGCCATGAGATCAAGCAGTCTCACCGCAGATTCTGCGTCGATCGAGTCTTGCACGGTTGCAGCGGGAATGCAAGAGGAATACAATTTACATGCACACATAAGTATATCGGGTACTTTTGTAAGGCTTAGCCTGCTCAATGTGCCCTTCATGACGAAGCTGATGATTAGCGTTGGTACAGGTGGCTCTTCTGTACGAGTGGAACCGAAAGAGCGCAGAGGAACCGGCTTTCGTGAACGACGTATGGGCTATGGACTTCCACAATCGCTGGAAAAACAAAGTTCAAGAATGGCATCGCAATTGGCCTAGTCATGGCACGTTTTTCGAAAGCCCTTCGTATGCGGCGTACTTGACGACTGTGCCCTTCAGGTCCTATCGTAGATCTGCTCTACAAATGGCGCTCGCTGCTAGTCTGTGGAATAGTCGCGCAATGCTCCAGTGCAAATATGCGAGAGCAAACCCTACAAGAGTGCAAAACAGCTGCGACGCAGGTCGTTGATTCGTTCCTAGCCTGGGATGTGCTCACTTCGCAATATTCTTCAAACTTCATTGTAAGTTTCACTCTGAATAGAAGTCGCCTTCGAATTTGCTAACGCTCATACCATCCCAACGCTGCTTTCAGATTCTGAATGTCGCGCATGCAACTATTCTTTCCATCAAAGTATATGTCATGGAATTCCGCCCATGCCAATTTACTGATCGGTGGTTGTACCTCTAGCTCCGTTACGATAGCGCAGAGGCAGAAGTTGTAAATTGCGCGCGTGCAAAGCTCGTTGGAGAGCGTCTTTTGCGGGTCGCTGAAAGCAGAAGCAATGCGTAAGTCAAGGTATGGCATCGCGACTAGGCTTCTCAAGCTGAAAATATTGTTTCGCCAGCTTGTCATTAGCTTCTCTGCATGGCTCTCGGATCCTGACGCTCGTTGACGATATGGAAAAGACAAGCGCCAACAATACCTTTAGCTCGGAGTCAGCGTTCGAAGCATGGAGCAACGATCAGCTTGATGGCGATGCGCCGCAATTCGACTGGTTACACTATCTCACCTTTGTCACTCCTGCACAAGGGTCTGCTGATCATGGCAGAGCTTCTTCTCCCCCACGTTTTGAGACACAGAAGCTCTTGGCTTTATGGCAATGATAGGCTCAGTGGAAACAGCGGATGGCTTTATGTTCAAAGAGGAACGCGATCGGCATGTTGTATGCCTTCACAGCAGGAAGACGTCATGATTAACGTCTTCCGGCGTTCAGCGTTCTGGACATGTCTGACTAGACTACACGAGGTGTTTTGATCAAGGCAGGCGCACCTATCTGCTCTTCCTCTTCTCCTCATCCTGAGGAGTCGGCGCCTCTCACACCAAAAGGGTTCCATCGATGTCTGACGTATTGGATTCAGTATGTCACTGAATACAGTCGCGCTTGTCTTCGGCGTTGGCGGAAATGTTGAACTCAAAGCCGAACAAGTAGGTGACCCTATAAAGATTGCGATTGCCAGCAGCTTACGAGAACCCAGGAGCCATCGTCTCAGGAAGCAACAATAGAATGCTCCCAGGTTCGCGTGCGAATGCTATCCTCAATTGTGGAGTAATGGCGGCGGGAACAATGGAGGTTGGGGACAGTCTCCACACGCGTGGGGGGATGACCAGAACATAGGAGTTTGAGAACATTCTTAACAGCAGAGAAGTCCAAGGCCTTGTATTGACGTCAGGCGTTTACCCGCAAAGCCCGGCCGTAAACCGTGTACCAGTAGTAGCAGTCAGCAGACCATGCTTCGTTCTATCCATGTAACAGGAGTGTTCGATACCGTCTAGGATGCTGCCTCTGTCGCCCAAGTCGAAGCCAGCTTCACCGAAACCAGAAATCATTTCGGTGCAGTCCGAACACTGGAACGCAGCAGATGCGGATCTTATCATTCGTTCGACGTTCCAGAATCCGTGCGTAGCCAGAACGTTGATGCGGTATGCTGACTTTCGCTGATCTCGCTTCTCAGAGGATATCCGTAAGGTCGTCTCCAGGTCAATGGGCATAGCTGACTTGCGCCAATGGTGTATCCAGTCTGAAGAAGCAACCAGCGACACTCTTCAGGATCCGTCGTGAACGGCTCGTAGCAGCGAGCTCAGTCTTCGCTGGCAGCCTCTCACGCGAAGATGCCGGAATCTTGCTGCGACCATTTGGGGACGCGCCTCTGCTGCAAGTGGAAGAAGGATGCAAGACCATCGACATGATGCTGCGCTTCGTCGAGAACAAGCTTGAGAGTTATCCGGATCTCAAGACTGAAGTCTTCGTCGACCTCGTTGCGCTCTATGAGGCTGCGGCGAAGTATGACATTGCGTTGTTGCAATACTTATGCGAGACGGTCTTGATGTGGGCAACATCCTATACCTTCCTCCTTCATCATTCGCTGAAAGAGGTCTTTCCTCAGCCATCGCGCACCTGTAACACCTGCCAAGGAAGCATTGCATCTATATTGCAAAGCTGTTGCGCTGAAGCGCGACGAGGTCGGCAAAGCAGCTTGCAAAGGCATCGTCAAGACAAAGTTTAGCGAGCTTCCGGAAGAAGTCCTCAAGACCCTTCCCTCTGAAGCTCTGATAGCGCTTGTGAGTGTGACCTTTTTCGTCTATGCCAGTACATGGCTTATGCTTCCTCCTCAGGTGAAAACCTACGTAGAAAAGTAGGGAGGCAATCTTCATCCTCGTCCCCTTCCTCCCTGCTTTCTCGCCGACTGCCTGTAGTGGTGTACAGGGTGCTGCTGCCTGATCCCGACCTGCTTGATCCGAAGTAGACTGACGCGACATTTAGCGAAGCCGGCAGAGTGATCTCCGCGATTTCTGCACCGTCTCAGTCGGAGTGTAGTCACTTTCAAGCTTATTTAATGTAACGTCGCAGTGTTGTGTTCGATGCAGAACAATTCTAGTCGCGGAATGTTTACCTGTAGGAGAGGAGAGCTTACACATTCGCAAAGTGCAGAATGCCTGTCTTTTCACAACGTCTTTCCTTTCGCTTTCTTGGCAAGAGAATCCCCGGTATACCATGTCAGTGCGGGTGGTCCGTGACCCGCTGATAGATTCATTCATTTGCAGACGGATGTCCTGGTCTTACGGAATGCCCTCATCGTTATCGACTGGACCAGCTGGACACTCATGACTTTCGAAAACAAGCATCGTGATGCAGCTGCTAGAGATTGCGGGTGGGCCTAAAGATATGACGGATAGAGAGAACGCTGTGTTCCGATATGCGCCGTAGAAGTCATTATCGTTACAGTCTATTAGGTACAGCACTCTGTTACTTCCAGTTGAGAATTGGGTATGAGCGATGGGGAGATAGGTGTGAGAGTTGCGTAACGAAGAAATAATGCAGTGGTCATTGTCGTGCAGTACCAATGTCGACGCCTGCTTCAAGCTGGTGCGGGGGTGTGACTTCGGTCGGCGGTTGTATGTCTGCCTTTATGCCATCGCTCGGTGATGAAGGCTCTCCCAGCACTGCTCTCCGTAGTTCTTCCCTTATAGTAGCGTCTGTCTTCAACTTGAGGGGTATCGACTTTGATGTGCCATTGGCTGAAGAAGTCGCAAGTCAGTTTTCCGGGACACCTTTGAGCCAAGATAGAGCGAGTATGCACTGTATCTTAGAATCATCTCTGGGTTCTCTATCCTGTCTGGCCTGTTGACCTTGAATGCGAGGTGTGCATTGGCGAAGAGCAAGCTGGGCGAGTCGAGCTTCCAGAAGCGCCTGGCATACCATACCATCAGCATTGAGGTGACCATCTGGATGTTGTCGTCGTCGCTGTTCCCACCTCGCGCCATAGTCTCTGTTTCTCATCGCAAAAGTCATCTCAATCTGCTCCAAGCTCGCTGGGACGCTGAAAGACGCTGGGCCATTCCGAAGACGAGCCAGTCGCTGAGCCATCATCTGCGTCTTCTTGGATATGCGAGCGGCCATGATGATGAAGATGATGTTGGATGGATTCAATCCAGGTTGCTTCTTCTCCTCGCAAATGCCAGATTTCGCACAGGCGCTGCAGCCGATAGCAGGCAACAGCAAAGAGCACAACCACAACGCAAGCACAAAGATACTCAGAGATCTCGTGCGCCTACTGCCTCACAAAAATGTCGGAAAGGGCTGATGATGATGATGATGATGATGTACCGACGCAGGCGCCCCAGCTATTCCATCCACGTATCGCAAACAGCAATGCCTTCATATCTGGCGGTCAGGCTTCGTCCTCATCGTTGTCCGCGTCCGGGAACCGCAAGCGCATCGAAGCGCGACAGTTTACAGACCTCTCAAACCCTGGAAACGCCTGGATCACACTGGCTCGCACCCTGAATTTGAACCCAACTAACAAGGGAAAAGAGCCAGTCAAGTTGCAGGCCATCACTTCTGTAGACCTGCGAATCATAGAGGGTGTCGACAGACTGCTCGGATTGCCTTTACCTCCTTTAGAGAGCGTGCAAGAAGAAGATGAGGAAGGCAATAACAATAATGGAGAAGATCTCCAAGTCGGGCTCATGGAAGGGTTCAATGCGACTATCCCCTCAGCGAGCTATCGCAAAACGGCAAGGCGGAAAAAGAGAGCAGATATCTCGGAGCGCCAGCTAGGCATACAAGCGGGCATCAACGAGCTAGGTCTGAAAGAAAAAGGTGACAGAGCGCGAGGCTTGCTTTCCGCAGAATGGCAGATAGACAGTATCGAAGGAACACCTAAGCGGCGGACGATACGCACAAAAAGAAGGAGCAGCTTCATGCCTGGTCAACATTCAAATACATCAGAGGGACTGGACGATGAAGTGCCGGAAGAACTCACGAAACCAGAACTCGAGGCTGAGATTACAGAGATTGGATTGGACAAGCAGGCGCTGAGCGTCAGGAGGAAACTAGTCTTGACAGACTTGGAAGAGCTGGAAGAACGGATAAGAAAGCTTGAAGATGTGCGCGAGGAATTGGGAAGCAAGCTTCTACAGTTAAAGGAGGAAGAACTGGAGCTGGACGATGAGCGTGAGTGTACCCGCTCCTTGCTTCAAATGGGAGGTCATGCTAATTATATTACCTTGGTCCTGAATGTAGTCGAAGGCGTCAAAGACCGCCTGACAGCGCTAGACGCAAGATCGTCCGGAAAAGCCGTTTCAGGCACTTCTTCCAGGCGACGACGTGGTCCTGCTTTCCTGCCCAGCGAACACGACGATCTTCCTCCCAATATCGCCTTCATGACTCTGACACCTTCGACATCCCTTCCAACTTCCGCTTCTTCGTCGTCTTCAATGCACTTCCAGCAGCATCATCCATACGACCAGCAGCCGCCCTCTTCAATCACTTCTTTAGACTTCTCGGAACCCTATGGAACACTCGTAGCTTCGTACTCTGAGCCGGATAAAGGCGTCAGAGTATATGACCTTTCTACGGGCACTCAAGCGTCCGACTTGAAAGGCCATAGAGGGATTGTCAAGAGCCTGCTTGTGGAAGGTAACCTCTGCGTTACAGGTGGGCAGGACGGGAAGATTGTCCTTTGGGACCTTCCGACTGCGATTGGAGAGGGCATGGAACAGGAACGGATCGCAGAAGGGAAAGCGGCTTATGTCGGTAGACAAAGCAAGAACCACAATATACTTGACGAGCAAGAAGAAGATCCCTTCTTTACCCCTCCGAGACTCAAAGCACCGAAGGAAGATTCCAGCACTGGCGAAGGCGGAGCCGACGAAGATGAAGAAGAAGGGGCTGCTGATCTGCTCACTGAGGCAGGGGATGGGTTCTCTCGTTCTAAAATACGCTTCCTTGAAGGACACTCGAAAGATGTTACTTGTTTGTCGTACGAAGACTCTTCTCTCGTCTCGGGATCATCGGACAAGACGCTCCGGCTTTGGGATCTCAATACGGGCCAATGCGTAGTCACTATGGATATCTTGTGGGCAATTAGCAATCCCTTACCTGTAGAAGTGGAGGATATGCAGCCCGCGGCAAACGTGCCTGCCAACGAGCCAGCTGGAAACAGAAGGCACACAATGGCAGCTTCTGTCCCTTCACTAAGCTCTCCTGGCTTACCCGGAAGTCCCGCTCGAGGCTATGATGGAGACTATCCATGGTCAGCAACTTCCTCTTCTTCCTACATGACTCCGAACAGGAAGCGAACGTCATTATCAGGCTTGCGCCGTCTCAGCTCTCAATACGGCAACTTGTCCTCCTTAGCTTCACCATCCACACCCACAGCACAATTGTCTTCCTTCTCGTTCGCACAAGCTACCCCGCCTTATTCGGATGGAAGCTGGGAGATGTACTCTGATTTCGTCGGCGGCTTGCAACTCTGGTCATATGCTCTGGCAAGCGGAAGTGCCGATGGCTGTGTACGGATGTGGGATACTCGTACCGGTCAGAATGTACGAAGTCTGATTGGCCATACTGGGGCAATCACAAGCCTTCAATTCGACAACTATCATCTCATGTCTGGGTCTCTCGATAAGAGTCTCAGGATCTGGGATCTTCGGACGGGCAAGACGAGCGAGATTATTAAATACGATGGACCAGTCACAGATCTGCAATTCGATAGTAGGAGAATCCTCGTAGCGGGCGGAACGAACTCGATTCAGGTGTTCAACAGAACGACACTGCAGCAGACGGAACTTATCGTCAACGGACATACTAGTCCGGTGGAGAAGCTCAGATTCATGGATAAATACCTAGCGACGGGCGGCCGTGATTCCACTGTCAAGATATGGAGCTTAGCCTAGGCACAGCAACAGAAGGAGAACGTGCATTTATGTACATAAAATAATACACGGCTATCCGAATACTTAAATGTAGCAATGCAAAGGACAACCTTGAGGCATTCTTGTGATGATAGCCAAAAGACAGACTGAAAGAGGGGAACTTGCACTGATGATTAAGACACACTACTGACAACGACACCTGTCGACTATGATAATCACACTGTGCAATAACGGAGGATATTATGAAGACGAGGATCGATGTGAACAATGAGTCAAGTGAGTCAACAACAAGTTTAAAGCGCTACATTACTGCGAATACTCGCAAAGGGGACATGGGAACGAAGGATTTGGGTGAACATGCGAAGTGCGATGCGGTGGCTTCAAGCCTTTGTAGCAGGGAAGACGGGGCCGTATTCCCAGCTCCAATTCATGCTGTTTGGATCTCCAGCAGGCGCCAGCGTAGGCGTAGTCATTCCAAACATTTTGTTATACTCTTCATCGAAAGAAGAGAGTAAATTCTGAGTAAAAGAAGAAGAAGAAGGCGCTGAAAGCGCTTTTGAAAATGAAGAGACATTTTGCGAAGACGTTGCGGAGCTATTGAAGGAGGAAGCGGAAGAGGTGAACGGATGAAGGTGAGGGTTGCTGTTGGAATCGGCGGGCGTAGCTACTGAATCGTGATCGGGTGGACTCGTCTTGGTGGGATCGTCAAGATGGCCAAGTTCAGGCGTCTCGGCTATTGACATGCTGTCATATGGCCATTTGTTGGAGGCCGGCGTATCTGCGAGGAAGATACTGATGGATTGATCGTCCTTGCTTGGAGATGCCTTCGAAGCGGTCGAAGAGGACATTTCCGCTTTTACTTCTGGCTGGTCGCTATCTAGCATGTCTTCGTTCAAGAAGCTAAGCAGCTCTGCAGTGAGAGCATCACCACTATCTTCCACGCGCGGTGGACCGTTTTGCGTATCGAGGTAGCTTGCGAAGATGCGCTTCGAGAAGCCGACAGGGTCGTTCTGAGCGTCCTCAAGCTCTCTCTTCCTCTTCAGACTAGCTTGCTGTTGCTCGGAAGGGACAGAAGACTGCAGGCTAGCCGGAGCGAGCTGAAGCGAGTTGATCATAAGAGGACTCGCACCCGTCATTTCGCTCGATGGCGTCGCACCAGCTTTACCTTTTGCTTTACGCGCCGCGCCAGCTTTGTTCGTTGCAGAGGAAGAATGACCTGTCTGAAATGACTTTTTCGTGGGAACGGCCGACAGCGGCTTGCTATCGGTCTTGGCTGGAGAAGGGGAGTCTAACGCAATTGGAGAGGCGTACGTTGCGCCTGTGCCGCCTGCAGCATTCGTTGCCACAGCAGGAGAGGTATCAGCTGCATTGGGTGTGCCCGCCGCAGAGGTTGTCCGACGATGTTTAGGAGCTGGCGGCTTCAAATCTTCTATCTTTATCCCTGCCTTCAACGCAGCCGAGAACGAAGCGGGATCTGTAGAAATAGCCCCCGCTTGTTGACCTGTCCCCGGCTGCTGAGCTTGCTGTGATCCCGGCTGTTGCTGCGCATTGGCTGTTGGCGCGATGTTACTGCTGGTTTGCCCATTTTCAGCTGCTGACGCAGCGGAGTTCTGCTGGTTGTGTTGGCCCGCGGCAGTTGAATGAACGAAAGACCAGCATCGCTGCATCTGTATTTTCAACTTCTCGAGGTCGGAGACGCGAAGGATGAATTGCCGTTGTTCAAGAAGCGGCAGCTGGTCTTTGAACATGCTCATCTAAGTGGAGTCCACATGATTAGCTCTTGGGTTAAAAGAAAAGTAGCGAAAAGGCTCTCACCATGACAAGCAGCCTGCGCGACCCTTCCACCTGCTGGCTGATGGCTAGGTAGACCGCAAGAAGATCCATGACCTTGTCAACCATCGGTGCCATGTTCTTCGCAGCCGCAATGAATCGTTCTTGCTCTGCTGGGTCTGGCATGGATATCGGGTCATATTGGGCTGAGCACAAAGCAAAGCGGCATCAGCATGCTGCACCCTGAGGGATGACTATAAGCATCAGACTCACCCTTCTTACTAGCTATACCAGCTTGCATAGCTTGAATCTCCGCTTTAGCCCTTTCGAGCTCTTCAGCACTCGGCAGATTACTCAGCTTCTGTCCCGGCTGCAGTTGCTTCTGTCCCATATTGGGAGTCAAAGATTGCTGATTGCTGCTACTCTGCGACATTGTCCTCTGATGACCTTGCACCTGATTCGTAGGCGGTAGATGCTGCAAGATCATAGCTGGAGAGGATTGTCTATTGTCCGACTGCTGTACTGCTAATTGCATTGTCTGCTGCTGCTGCTGCGATTGCGGGGGTAGGAAATTCAGATTTCCTGCATTTTGTTGTTGTTGTTGTTGCTGCTGCTGCTGTAATTGCTGCTGTTGTTGCATATTAACAGCATGCTGCTGCTGAGCTTGCTGTTGTAGATGCTGCATATTCTGCAAATACTGCTGCTGGCTCTGCGAATGTTGCTGGAACTGCTGGTTATTCATCGGATTGCCATTCTGCGGTAATTGCGGTTGCTGCTGCTGCATCGGGCTAGGTTGTCGGATAATCCCTTGTGCTTGGCCTTGTCCATCCTGCTGGTTTTGCTGTTGTTGCAACTGTTGCTGCTGCTGGCGATTCGCAGCAGCTTGCGCTTGTACCTGCTGAACATGATGTTTCTGATAATTCGCCATAGCGGCTTTTCTTTGGATCTCTTCAAAGGGTTCGAGAAACTCTGTATAAACGTTCGAGAGTTGGTCCGAGACGCGTTGTGACGAATCTGCATCGACATTTAAGCCATGTTCAAGAGCTATCGTCCGCCAGAGACCGCTTTGCCGGACCTGTGCAGACATCCGGAAAACCCGTCTGAATATCGTACAGTTTTAGCGGTCTACATTGAAGACTCACGACTGCACATCCACCTCGTTGCTGGACAAGCCTATACAGCTTGACGAGATCAATCTCATTTCCATCGACTCTAGGTGTATTCTTGATGGGTGTGCCCCTTTTCAACATAGTATCAAAGAGCGCTTTCATGAATGTCGAGGGGCCCGCGGCAGCTAGCGTCTTCAGTATCTCTTCATTGACGTGTCCAGCTTGGTTGCGGAGGAATTGCTGATGCTGTGCTTGTGCAGTTGTATTGCTGTGGTTTGGGAGAGGAGGCACGTTAGACGTAGTAGGTATAGTTTGAGAAGAAGGGTTTTGTGGGATTGAAGGTCTGTTTTGCTGTGTAGTAGTAGGAAGAATCGAGTGTGAGCCGGGCAACCCTAGGGCGCCCAAAGACGGAGAAGCACCCTGTGTCATTGACATATTCCGACTGAGAGAATTAGGAGACATTGAACCTCCTTGCTGCTGGTTTGCATTGTTCTGCTGATTCTGGACTGGTGTAGAGCTCTGCCCGATAGTTGCCAGAACACGCGCTTGCATCTGCTGTGGCGTGTTTTGTTGCTGTTGTTGCTGAAGTGTAAGTTGTGACGGGTTTGTAGGATGTCTATGGAGTTGGGGTGGAGTAGGCTGCTGCGACTGTTGCGCTTGCATGCCATTCACAGGCGTCCTCATCTGTCCTCGATTTACAAGAGCAGATATGGCATTCTGCTGCTGCTGCTGCTGCTGCTGACTCTGAGTCGGATTTTGGTTCTGCGGCAGGGGAGGAGGGGCAACTTGTTGCTGCTGCTGCTGTTGCTGACTAGCCTGGTTCTGTCTAGCCTGTTTCTGCGCTGCAAACGCTTTCAGATGATTGATGATATTCTCTTTCCCCCCATATTCCAGCTCTAGCCTCGCAAGCGTCTCTCTAGCATTTCCCAGCAGTCTGCGCGTATGCTCTAGCGTCTTTTCGATCTGCATGCGGGTTTGCTGCGTTAGAGGCTGGGGAGATTGATTCTGCTGGTGTTGTTGGTTCTGGTCGCCAGAAAGCTGTTTTGGGATATGCAGGTTTTGAGCAAGACACATTGCGAGATGCTGTTCCGTAGTCGTATAAGTTCGCAATTGTTCAGAGATTGT
The DNA here is from genome assembly GCA_001972285.1 of Erythrobasidium hasegawianum. Taxonomy (NCBI): domain Eukaryota; kingdom Fungi; phylum Basidiomycota; class Cystobasidiomycetes; order Erythrobasidiales; family Erythrobasidiaceae; genus Erythrobasidium; species Erythrobasidium hasegawianum. Next base: position 1,237,156 of record BCII01000004.1, on the reverse strand, counting down.
AGTAAACTCTTGCAAGACGTTCAAGGGAATGGAATTAGGGAAACCACCCGCTTGTTGTTGTTGTTGCTGGTTCTGCTGCTGCTGTTGTTGTTGTTGAAGGATAAGAGGAGAGGGAGCGGGAGGGAAGAGATTTTGGTGTTGTCCCTGAGGTGTCTGGTGCGGAACGGCTGGCTGCAAGTTTGATAAACCTAGAGGTAGAGACGCAGTAGGTAGTTGTCTCTGAAGCTGTTGTTGTAGGAGATGCTGTTGCTGCTGCTGAGGCGACCCTTGCATCGCAGGAGGCTGCTGCTGCTGCTGTCCTCCTCCTCCTTGCTGTGGTCCATCCGCAATACCACCTCTTCTCAACATTCTCGAGCTCAGCATGACATGCTGTTCTGGCGTGAGGTTCATTCCCGACTGCCGTAATTTCAGAAGGATTGCAGGATCGATCTGTCCTCCTTGCTGTAGTACATTCCCAATTCCTCCGTTCAGATTGCCAGCCGCTAGTGCAGCTTGCTGCTGCTGCTGTTGCGCCATCAAAAGAGCTGCGGCTTGAGCAGCCGCATTATTGGGCGGAGGGGGCGTGGACGAATTCAGATGGCCTTGCTGTTGTTGTTGCATATGGTGTATGGCAGCTTGTAATTGTGCATTGTACGCTGCAGGATTCGCTTGCTGCTGCTGCTGTTGCGCCATCAAAAGAGCTGCGGCTTGAGCAGCCGCATTATTGGGCGGAGGGGGCGTGGACGAATTCAGATGGCCTTGCTGTTGTTGTTGCATATGGTGTATGGCAGCTTGTAATTGTGCATTGTACGCTGCAGGATTCGCTTGCTGCTGCTGCTGTTGCTGCAAGAACTGGTTCATAGCGAATTGCGGCTGGGGAGTCGTATTGCTGCCAGGCATGCCAGCATTTGTATTCGATGATGAAGAAGCGAGAGGAAGAGTAGGGATATGCGATTGTTGGCCGAGCGAAGTTAGCATAGCTTGGATTTCAGCTTGTGTCATCTGGCCAGACTGATTCGATCCGGTCGTTGTAGCTGGGAAGATGGGTCGCTGTGCTTGCTGCTGTTGCTGGTGTTGTTGAGTCAACTGCTGCTGCCATAGATTCTGCTGATGTTGCTGTGCATTGTTGGGCTGTAATGGCTGCTGCTGCTGCTGGCCGTATCCATTTCCCGGCCCTTCATTCGCTTGATACCTCTGTGCATTCTGGAAGATGGCAGGTACTCCAGGATGCATAGCTTGCTGTTGTTGTTGAGGCATCTGTATTCCTGGCCCTATTGCCCCTCCACCGTTGACGGGACCGGCACCAGGATTTGCTGGATTGTTGCCATTCTGTTGTGGTCCAAAGAGGTTGTCCATGTAGGATTGCAGCATCCTCTGCTGCGAGAGCATGTCCTGCCCTCCCGATCCGTCCATTGGAATCACAGGCTGGCTACTCAGGCTGAGATGAGCGTTTCTGCGGGACGTCCGCCGTCAGCCTTTGGGTAGTTCGCACGTACTATTTAATGGTTTTACCTACGTTGGTGACCCCTAGAAGCTGCGGCGACCCTCTCGCCAGGCTTTCTCTACTTTGGCCCAGCCCAGCCCAGCCCGCGCTCTCTATTCGGGTTGCTTTTTCTTGCCAGATTGCAGAGTTTCACAATCGTCCGTGCTGGCGACAGTATCGCTTTATCTTGGACAAACCAGACGGGCCCATAGATTTGACCTGAAGAAGAAGGCCACGGCCAGATTACAGTAGTGTACGTTAAATATGCTGTTTCGCAGATCGAATCGTGGTCGTATACTCGTCTCGTACTACTACTGCTGCTGTACTTGTGACTTTTCCCCAGTTCTGGCCGTTCTCGCTCAACTCTGCTCTTCTCTGTCTCTCTCTCCCTCTCTCTTCCCGGTGGAGAACTGGTCTGAACGCGAGAATGCAGGCTAATAACCACGCTTGACTTGACTCCTATACTGAGATTGCAGGGCCGTCTTTTCTGCACACAATGTCTTTACGCGCACCGTCACGGTCCTGCTCGCTTCACTTCACCTGGGCAACTGATTCAGTCAATTGATTGAAGCAGATGCAAGCGTAGTGAGCTAAGTGTACACTCTGCTTGAATATATAGACATCTGCCTCGAACTTCTGGGGCCTCACATCGACACCTCCTTCCCCTGAGCCAGTCACTGGAAGATAACGACAGTACAGAGTGTCGTCCCCAATGAAGTAGAAGCCATTATGGCAGTAGACAGCCCGGTCAAAGCCTTCGAGTCCTGGAAAGACACTTCAGCGACTACCCAATGAGCATTCTTCCTGAAGGCTTCGCGACTACCGGAAGAGCGCAAAGACGAGCTCATGCGGAGATAGCTACAAGCGAGACGACCGCCAATGGATTCTGGGGGTGTGCCGCGCCCTGGTTGTTCAGAGAGTACCAGGGTGGACACGAAAGCGCCGTTGACTGGCAGTTCGCTTGGAATTCTTGTCAGAGACTGCTGATGCAGTCGCTACTGCTCTCTGAGGAGAGATCGCATTGTCAGAAAATGGACAAACTTTCGCAAATCATTTTACGCTGATTTGCTGCATTATGATGTAAACAGCATACATCGAGCGAGTATCCTATGGTGTCGCCTTTCGTATTCCGCGTGCGCTCTCTGTCCTTTCTTACGCTTCAGTGTTTAGCTTTTACTGCATCCCATTTCGTTGTGAGCGACTATAGGAGAGTGTTTAGGGAAAGCATTTTATTGCTTCGCTCATTACTAGTCTGGCGCCTTGAGCCAAGATCTACTTCGACTTCGCGAAGAGGTGGGACATGCATTCTGTGGGTGTTGTGCATTTAGCTAAATAAGCTGCGCGCTTGCAGTCATCGTCACCGGCCTGCCAAGTAGAATTGGTATTGGTCAATAGGGCGAGGGGAGAATACTGATGCAGCGTCCATTGCAAGACGATAATCAAATACCGACAACCGCTGCAGAAACGCAGAAGCGTCACAGAGCCTGCACCGAATGTCAAAAAGCCAAGGTGAGTAGGATGGGGCAATAGGCTAGGATGGTGGGATGAACCGTGTCTGGGTTGATTGTGCAGCTCAGATGTCTACCGCAAGATCCACCGGTCGACGGACCCAGCTGCCTGCGATGTTCCCGATACCGCCTACATTGCGAGTACAGCCAGCGAAAGAAGCGAAACGTTCGCTCAAACCCATACGATAGGCTAGTAGCCCTGTAATGGTTCTTATGAGTACTGGCACTGACGTGTATGTGTAGGCTTGGCCGGCCTCGTTCTATACCACCTCCCTCGACGGGATCTTCCTTCTGGGCCTCCGAAGAGACCTCCGCCCCAACAGCAGCCGGGACTGCAGTGTCTGTTCAGCAACCAGGATCCTCGATGCTGATGATCGCGTCTAGATGGAACGACACTCAGACCTCTCCGCCCCTCGTTTCGGGTGCATGCCTAACCTCCGTATCCATTGACTCTAATAGCGACGCGAATGGCCCCCCAGGCACGACAACGCAGATGCAGAGTGCAGCCCCGCCGACAGACGTCGCATCCATACTGTCGAATCTACAACAGGCGTTTCGACCCGCATGCAACTCGCAACCTTCACTACCGTCTTCCCTACCAACTTGTGACCTCCTAGACATCTACGATCCAGTCAATACAGGGCTCTTGTCAGCGGGCGACGCTTCCAGGATGTTCGATACGTGAGTGCAAAATCTGTTGTGCAGTATCGCCTCGCCAACGTTGTTTTAATCTAGTTTTATGGAGGAGCACAACAGCTACATTGCTTTGCTTGACGAAATGCTCCATAGCGAGCAATACGTAAGACGACATGAGCCAATCCTCTATCTGGCCATCCTTACGGCAGTGGCAAAAACGGAGCGCATGGCAGTATATGCGACCTTGAAGCAGAACAGGAGTTTTCTGTTCGGTCGAGCATTTGCAGAAGGTATAGCGACCGTAAACTTTGCGCAAGCGCTCAGCATCGCAGCCGCATGGAGAGACCCTGCAGACAAATCGGCATATTTATGGATCGGATATGCTGTCCGGTGAGGCAGCGAAAGCGCTTTGAGCTGGTTTATACCTTCATATTAGGCAAGATCCGCTAATAAGCTTCATCCCTGGTCCAATCAGAGTTGCGCAAGAAATAGCCATTGATCAACCGCCGCAAAGGCCACTCCCCCCGGATGCATTCGAGGCTCGCTGTATAGTTGTAAGAGGCCATTCAGAAGTGATGAGGTCCAAGACCTGAAGAGTGGTGCAGAATCGCGAGCGTACATGGCTGCAGCTGCGGACAGCGGATCGCACGTAAGCTTGCTATGTCAAACTAAATCTCAAATTTCCATAGTCACCGAGATATCGACAGGCTGCAGCATCTTTTTAACCGCACAAGATCGACGTTATCATACAGTCGTTTCAATTCCGATGCGTGGATCTTAGACCACCCCGGCATTGTCTCATATGCAGATGCAATGCTGGCGGCTTCTCAGATGGGTGGCCAGGTGCTGGCGACAGTGCGACTGGCAATCAATCATCTTGGAACATGCCAGGCCGACAAAGATTTTGCTCACATGGCACTGCACTCGGTAGTGCCCATCCTCGAGACCTGGGAAAAGACGTGGGCCATTGAACCGACCCCAGCAATCCTGAGCGAGAACTCGAAGATAATGATTTCATACTACACTGTGGCCAATCGTTTAAGGGTGGCAGAGCTCCGCTTGGAGCTACAAGACCCGTCATTGGGCGATCCACTCATCGGCCCGGATGGCGTATTGCACCACAATTTAGCAGTACTCCGTCATGTAGTACACAAAGTAGTGCCAACCAGGGTTTTTGCTTTCGCGCCGGACCTTGTCCTCTTGCAATGTGCAGGTATCGGAAGCAGCTTGATCAAGGTGAGCTGTTCTTCCGGCTTTACGCATCCCGCCTTCGCTTACGTGCTTGTCTGTTCTACGTGTCTAGCATTGGATGAAGATGCCATATGCTCTGCAGATAGAGTCGGTGACTTTGCTGGACGCCTTGCGGACAGCTTGTCAAACTCATACTGGCGGTAATGATAATCAACACTTTCTTGCAGTCTTCTTAGACGGTCTTCTGCGCATACAAGACGGCCAGTCACGCGCCGCCTCTCGAGCAGCCACTCCCGGAACCGAACAAGGAGACTCTGAGATTGTTACGAGCGTCACCAATCATTCAGGCTCACCTGCTCTGCCGCAGCAGGAGTATGGCGGGTTTGATATCGATGCCGAGTTGCAAAGACTCATGAGTGAGGCGCGGGAATGGTAGGGGACGTCCTCATCGCGTCTTGAAAATCGCCAGCTGACATACGTGCATCGGCAGGTTCCCTACGGGGGTTGCGACTTCGAATTCTTGGTTCGTGTAGACTACGGGGGTTCCCTAGTCAATGCAATCGCATCTAATCGATAGTCCTGGAATGACTGGTGGTGATATGTTGCGGGTGACGTTAGCCCCGTGCATAGCGATCATAGACAGTACTGTCCATCTCATATCTATTTATTAGAGGAGATCATTGCTCGAACAGCGTACCCTTCAGGACTATCTGGACTTGAAGGGACCTGCGCCCATGTCCCGAGGACTGCACCCCTGCTGCACTCACAGCCTCGACGATCGCAGCTCCCATCCTCCTCGAATCGTCCAGCGAAAGCGCGAAAGGCGCTGCTTTGCTGCGGAATGATGTGCGGCAAGCGGTACTCCCACTTCAAACGGAGCTCGTCGATTGCTGGTTGGAAATGGCAAGCTAAGGCGCGTAGATCTTCATTGAGGACACCCTGCAACCTGAGGCCAGCATGGGCAGCATCTCTGCTCAGGCATCTTGTCCAGCTTAGAGGCTCCAGGGCAGTTCAGAGGGCTCATCATACGCGATCGCTTGCTCATGAACCTAGCGAAGGCCGTTCTCTATGGCTCCAAGATCCAGACGAACGCAATATATCCAATAAGGCACTGTCCTACCAGTCACACTTGTAGTAAGCTCAAAATACCGACAGGTGTGTACCATAGCAACATCTACCCTCCCGCTCGCTTTAAAATCCACCGTCTATGGCTACGCGCACTTCACATTTTTGGTTGTGGCCGGTTCACCGGCGTAAGAGGCTGCTGCTTGAGTGCCAGCACCCGCATCGTATTCTCAAGAGACAGCCTTTCGAATTCCATGTGTGTGTCCATAGTCACTCCACCAATGTCTGAGCGTTTGAATATATCAGCGACCCGTTGATGGAGGAAGTGGGAAAGATACTGACGGCCAGTGAGAGTGACGTTCCTCATTGATGCCAACTCGCGGTTGATATGAGGCTCATCGTAATGAACTTTCGAAGAGAAAGTGAGCAAGAGACGCATTTCGTAGAGGTAGCCTCTTACCGTCCAGACCCGCCGAAAGGACGTGACCGCTATTGAGACACTCGATGAGACTCTCTTCGTCYASCACCTTGCCCCGAGCAGTATTGACGAGACGCGATCCAGGCTTCATGAGGGAAAGGAATTCTCTATCGATTAAATGGTGCGTGCTCTTCATATATGGAACTTTGTACATGGTTCGTGATCARGAGCTTCTTCTCGTGTTGGCAAGACGCACCTGAAACATTAATGCAGTCCGGCTCGATGGCCAGCAGAGACTTATAATCCGAGTGATACGTGGCTCCAATCGACTCCTCGAATTCTYGAGGTGCTCGTAYGACATCGTAATAGTGGATCTTCAGCCCGAAAGCAGCAGCCTTCGTAGCTGTTCGGCGAGCGATGGCACCCATGCCCATGCAGCCAAGGATTCTTCCCCGCGGATTCACCGCATGATCCATGATGAACAAGTTCTGTTCCTTGTACTGCTGAATGTCAAGCGAGCGTGTAGCCATCTCGGAGTAGCTACCGAGCCGGAATGTACTGATTRTAAGCCARACGCTRTGATCGGACGTTGCTTCGTCTCCGGCTCCTCTGCAAGCYCACTTTCAGCGGACATGGATCGTCACTGTAATCTGCCGCTGAAGCTGACCTCGAATTGCAGTAAAGAATSCCGCGAGCCGTAATAGCGTCAATGTCGACCCAATCGAAGCCTGCACCCCCGCAAGCGACTACGAGTRAAGCACAAGTRGTCAGTYTCTGCTAACGGATGATCTGCCGRGAAAGCWTCGTACAGAGGGAGACGGATCTAGGCAGTAGATGTATGATCTCAGCGTCGAAGCGCCCCCATTCAACGCCAACTGTTAGAGATGACTGTCCTCAGCCAGCTGAAACCGCTACCGGTACTCCTTGACTTGCTCACATTCGACCTGCACTAGCTGTCAGTAATATCGCTACGCAATAGAATGCGCATACTTACCATAGGCTTGATGCTGCATCCCGACGGCGTTGGTCAGCCTGTATGCAAGCAATCTTCTGACCACTCGTGCGTACACTGCAACTATCCCATCGTAGGCTCCGGCTTTCAAGGCAGCCACGAAATCTTGGCGAYTAGTCTCACGCTTCGGAACTACGTCAAAGTGCTCAAGGAAGGACTGATACAGCTCCCGCTGGTATTTGATCGCTCGTCCGAGCCACAAGACCTTCGGCTTTGCCATTACGATTAGTGGGAGGTGTGAACGCTGGGAAGAGTTGGAGATAGTATAGATGTGTAGCACACTGCAGTGGTAGTGGTAACCGGTACTTGCTCACAAAGCATTCACCTTTTCTACGGTACCGCAAGCCGGGGCCGATGTTAACGTTGTTCGGAAAATTGTCGTCGAATGGTCCGCTTATCCCTGTCTGTGGTTCATTGACGGTAGTGTGCCACAATACATAAACCTCCAGGCTGCTGTATAGTATTCGACCTCAGCGTATGACCGGTATCGCATTTGCCGATCTCAGGTGGTGACTGAAAGGAACTTCTTCATTGCTTTCACATGCTGAGTACACTCTTTGTGAAGACGAGTACACTCTTTGTGAAGACACTGACATACAGCACTGAGAGACGAAACCATTCTTTGACTACCTTCTGTCTCATCGCCTGGCCTGAGAGACTACTATTCTTTGACTACCTTCTGCAGCTGTCTTATCGCCTGGCTGTATGCCTCAACTTTACACTAACCATGCGGCAGGGCCACTYACTCAGCATGTATAACGGAAAGCAGGGGCATTTTCAGCCAAGTGTTCGTACTCCTGCAGCTCTGCATCGCTTAAWTCGCGACCTCTTGCAGCGTCCGCGGCATCCTTCTTCTTGTTCTGATAGGCGTTGTGGGCCCACATCAGGCCGGTAAGAATCGATAACAAGCTCTGCAACCCGATTACCACGGCGTAACCTTTGACGAAGCGTGGTCCTTCGGCTTTAGGAAAGAGATACGAAGCGACCTGCGATAAGTAAATGAGRAGAGTTTCAARAAGCATSGCACGCTGTACGCACCACGCCACCAAGGCTACCGAAAGAGATGATRGTAGCAACGACGACTGCCCGCTTGGTGGCACCAGCAAAGTTGTTTCCCTGCCAAATCAGAGTCATCGGCCTGGGGAGGAGCGACAACGWGCGTCAGAACGGCGACCTAGCATTTCCATGGACCAACTTACAGAGCCGAGTACACACCAGTGCAAGCCAAAAAGACTCCGACGTATCGCGAGGCAACACTCCTRTTCGCAAGGAGGATACCAAAGCCAACCGCGGAGATGGCGCCGGAGAGCATGAGGAATGGCGCTCTTCGCTGAATGCGATCAGACCAGATCGCRATGAAAGCTACGTAAATACAGGCAACGATATCTGACGTACAGATGTAAAACAGATCAGCCAAGCTGTAGGCACGCCCAACCAGAATCACTCACAGGGTGGCACGGAAAGAAGTTGCGCATGGCCAGCCGAATATCCCATCTCTCTAATTATGGTTGGGCTGAATAGCGAGACGCAGTATCCGGGCGTCACACAGCAGAAGTACACTGGAGGAAWGACGGTCAGCTGTRGGYGCGCCAAAAATGCCACCCARGCGTACTACAACTGTATAGCCAGACCTTCCAGTCAAGGAAAGTYTKRAAYACTTGGGACTTYGAGAAGCTGACCGAGCTGCCACGCGTATCGGCCGCGATCTCGGCGCTGACAAAAGCCTTCTGCTGGCCGCTCAGGAAGCTGACTTTCTCAGGAAAGTCTTGCTGTGCRTGAGGGACAGCGTGTCAGTGACTYCGCAAACAAAGACATCTTCACCGTGCATACCAGTAACCAGAAGGAGGCGACCCCTGCTACGACCGTGAGAAGTCCTTCGAGAACTAAAARTGGTATTCAGACTCGGCTGAGCTCTGCAATTTGCCTGTCGAAGTGACGCACTGAAAATCCATCGCCAACCTTCGTATCCGCCAACGCCATCCATCAGATTGATCAACCGAGCSAGTAAGCCTAYATAAGCGTGCAAAGTGGGYTTCAGCCCGAGCCAAACCGTACGCTGTAGACCACTTCCTACCTCCAAATGCTCCAGCGCTAGTGCTTGCACAGAAGAAGAATGCAAATCGCTTGGCAATCTGCCTTCGAGTATACCATTGCTGGAGATAGACTASTTCTTTCGTCAGACTGAGACGGATAGAGACRGATATCTTGCAAATCGGCGACCTACATGTGGCGCCTGGCAAAAACCCGCTACGCAGTTKTCAGTATCAGTGWGTCTCCATGTGATKCTGACTCTCGCGTACGCTTCGAATAGACCGAGTAGGATACGGATGACAGCCAGGCCAGKAAAATTGTGGACAACGCCATTGAAAATGACACTATAGATAGGTCAGCAGAGATTACTGCAGSCTCTATGGATGCCTACACRATTCCCCAAGCGGTGACAATTGTAGCRAGCCAGTAGTCTGGTCGCCAYTGCTTGAGTATGATCTGGGAACCAACATCGASATAAGACCGGCATTCCGGATTRGTATTGCGCAAAGTATGGCTCGGCTCACATTGCTGGGAACTTCAAATAGTATGTACGGRATGAAAAAAAGAGCAAGGGCGAGCGAGTATCTGCTGTCGCTGAGCTTCAGATTTCTCTGTAATCCRAAAACGTTGGCGTTTCCGATGTTTGTGCGACTGCAGGATAGTCTGACATTAGGTATGCTGTAGAAAGCGAAATGACTTTAGGGATATCGACCATACTCGAGCTGGTTGGGGCGCGCCCATCAGCGGGCGAAACTCGTGATGTTCGCATTATTGCTTACAAAAGCCAGCAGATAGAGGAATGTAAGCCATGGCACAATTCTGATATCGATCTTGCGGTATAATTGGCGAGCATCGATGGCCAATCCGTTTYCMAAAGATGCAGGCTCGTCTTTGACTTCAGGGGCCCGCTCAAGGTTGTCGAGCTGGGCTTTGTCGTCCGTTTGATACTCCATGATGTGAATATCGGTTTCCTTTCTGCAATCAGGGGTAATAAATAATCTGGGACAGAGGAGGCCCTGCGATGATGGCAAGAGGAGAGGAGCGGTGCTCAAGGGTAAAARCCGACTGCACTGCGTATGGCGATCTCGTAGGCTGGATGACCCCGGATTGCGGCGTAAGGGCAGACAATGGATGATAGCTATACCGCGCCAGTATCAGCCAGGCCAGGCCTTGGCTATCCGGCCCCGACCTGGCGGACCCGAAACCGGCAGGGCGCGAGCCAGAGAGTAACTAATTATGGTGGACTGTGGGAGGAAAGCTTATGCGCCATCATTTGTAGTGTAGGTCAATTGAATGTCAAATTCTCCGGTCTCAGGCTTTCGAGCTCGATTTCAAATTTGTTTTACATTCGAGTGCGTGCTGGACCACTGGAGGGCACTCTAGGGYCTCCCTGTGTCCTGTGTGGTTGAGCGAATGAGCTTGTTAAGCTGGGCCCAGACCCAGCCTGCACTCGAAATGTCCAGTGACGCGGTGCAGAACTTCATGGGCGCATCTSATGGTYAAGCAGCAGCAGGTGTGCCACAGACGCCAAGAGCCAGGTRGGGCGAAGTGGAAGCCATGGCTTCAATCTTCGTCCGATATCGCGGCCGCCCGGGCCATACTTGCTGCAGTAGGCCTGCTGAGATGTCCAACCAGTGTTCATAGAAGGAGATAAGCTCCTGAACGGTGTGAGCCTTTCGAGGGCGTTTCTAGGCCTAGCAGAGGCAGGTGAAGAAGCGACCTGTTGCATTCGTCAACTCCACCAAATCGGTGTCCATAAGGTACTCTTCCATCTGGGCAATCTCCCGACGCTCTGTCAGCAGTCCYAATGGCAGCTCTTTCCTATACAGACGAGGCTCTGCACCYGTCGCGGTATGTCCCCTTTTGCATACAACGAACATTTACTCTGTCTATACTTACTTATTAGTTCGCCAAGCATCATATCCCTACCCATCTGACACTCCTGTTGAGCTGCACCTCTGTTGTCAGGACTCTATCGACGGAYGATCGAGCTGCATGAAGCGAGAATGYTCCCTTCTCGGCGTGCCAGTTGTTCTTCAAGTCGTCGAAGAAGGAAAAGGCTGTGCGGTCGAGATTGAAACGGAGTGATGCGCTCTCGCCTGGCCGRAGTTCCTTCGTCTTCAAAATGCCCTTTAGTTCCTGCTTGGGTCGGCGGAACGAGCACGCTGGATCAGAAATGTAGAGCTGTACCACSTCTCTCCCAGCGATATCGCTGACGTTCGTGACCGTAATATCCGCGGTACAAACTACATCTTGGGCTCCGGGCTTGACTTGTGACATAGAAGCCTTGAAGTTCGACCACTCTACGTGTTTCGCCGTCAACAAAGATGTAATTCCCGACGACAAGTTGAGACGCACCAAACGAGGAGTAACTGRACCCGTGTCCGAAAGCAAAGCGAGGTGATATGTTATGCTCCTGCAGACCCCGATAGCCAACCTGCAAGTACGCGTCTATGGCTCAGCTTACAGTTCATCCCGGCTGGCGTAACTTGGCTTAACTTACAAAAATGCCCTCGCCGTATGTCACTTTTCCAGCCTCTCCGCCCCAATTGATGTGCGCAGAGCAATCTTCAATCTGCTTATAGAAAGAAAGAGGTAGTCGTCCACAGGGATTAACTTTGCCAAAGAGAACGTCGGCCATGGCGTTGCCGCACTCGTTCCCTGCAAACCAAGTTTGTAGTAAGGTGGTTGCCTGGTCGGCCCAAGGCATATCGACGGCAGAGCCCTACGGGAGGTGAAGACGATCAATACAGATCCGGATGCGTGCTTCAACGCTGGACGGCTCACCGACTGRTTCACAATGACGGTATTTGGATTGGCTTCCAGCACCTTTCGGATCAGCTCGTCTGTTTGCCCAGGCAACGAGTASAGTGCTCTGTCGCCAGCTTCAGCCTCCCAATCCAGACTCGTTCCGCATACAAGGATAGCAGCATCCGTCTCGCTAACAAGCTTGACAGCGTCTTCTATTGCTTTCGCTGGCTGAACTTGCATAGCCCCACCGAGCCGTAGTGCGGCCATCATGAGAGGAGGCTGCCCGCCAGCCGCATCTTCCTCGTCATCGTCGGCTTCCAGAGAGTCATCCACTTCGATCGCTTCGCGATCATTTRRATCCGCGCCATTTGCTCCGTCAAGTTTCTTCACAAYATGAGTGCTTTTGATGCCGTTGCCCGTSTTCGCGCTGTCCGTGATCGTGGGATGGTTCGTATACTCTACCCGAATCTCATATACGCGATCCTGGATGACTTCAACTTCGCAGATTTCCTCGATCGTGCCCAAGCCGTAGAAAGTCTGGCCTCGCGTCTGCGTAGTTGTCCAGCCATTGTCGAGGGCTAGCCTTCCATCGACAAAGATACGTCCTTTACCAACCAGTGAAAGACCGAACTCCATGATGCCGGTAGCCTGAGCGCGAAYATGGCCAGTCAAAGCAAGGAAGAAGTGCTCGGCAAGCCCTGTAAGCCCACTCCGTYAGGTTTATTATCTACTTGTATCACGAGTAAAGCGGGGACGTACCCTTTGGCTTCTCGTCGTTGATTCGTATGCGGGTSCCCAAAAGCGTGAATGTCCCAATCGGGTCAAAGCCGCTGTCGAGAGGGTCGTTGAAGAATTCGGCTGTCCACTGCGATAAGTGTCTCAGTCATATGTAGTCATGTGTAAGCTCTGCCTGCAAATTGCCCCCCTACACCAGGCTGTCCAGAGCTAGTAAAGATRGAGCCATCAAGCATGGGGAGGTAGCGATGTGCTAAATRCTTGTCAGCATATGTATGTTTATGATCAGGTTCGGACGTYAAGCTCACCGTAGCACCCGATCTCCGCCTTAACCTTGATTCCAYGTTCTTGCGCGGCCCTTCGTATTCCCTCCAGCGGTGTTACTACATACGAGGAGGATAGATATGCAGATCCTCCACCACTGACGGTACGTACGTTGATGTTTGGACCGACGACTGCCAGCGTCTTRATSTTGGAGGCRTCAAGAGGGAGCACGTGATTCTCGTTTTTGAGCAGCACAATCCCGTCGGCAGCAAAYTTCCGATTCAAGGCTCGTTCCTTCGGTGAATCCCTCGTCCTCTCTGGCTGGCRATTTTGAGAGACAAGGACAGAATCGGCTGCACATGCCCTTTGGACCAGCTGAAATRAAATCCATYAGCAGTYATCYAGCGRAAGGCTGCTTTCACTSACTTTCARCACTGCCCRCACGCGTTTGTTCAGATCGGARAGAGATATYTTGCCGGCAGCCATCGCATGCTTGACTAGATAATTTGWGCGCCATTGAGCAGTACCAGGCCTAAAAATTGCATCTCTTCACTTGAGGCACCTCACGAGCATCTTGCGGCATTCCTTACATTTCCAAGTCCAGACCAGCATGGATGCTCAGAGAGGTAGAATAGGTGCCCGTCCTGCAGAAGGGGACTAAGTCCGACTCGCATCTCACTGAGAAGAAGAAGATATACCAATCCGAAATGACGGGTCCATCGAAGCCCCATTCTTCTCTGAGGACTTGTTGGAGGAGGCGGTAGTTTTCGGAAGCTGTATAGCCCGAGCACCAAAGCCTCAGCTCTGGTACAACCCCAGATGACTTGAGATTCTGCATTACCGTGAATACCATTCAACCGGCTGTAAGAAGTCATATRCGCCCAAGGTTTCGCCAAACGCTGAGCAATCTGGAATGGCATTAAGTAGATTTCTCGTAAAGCTGCAGACAGACGGTCTTCATCAGTGCAAAGCTCGGTTGCTTTAGCTTGTGTCTGCTTTACCTCTTTCCGGCACGATCACATCGACCGAAAGTCGTTGATCCTCCATATCGTTGCAGACTGCAGGGCATATTAATCAGCCTACATACAAGCAAATACAGTACAGGAAGGAGCTTAGACTGACCAAAGTGTTTGATGCACGCTCCGACTCCGGAGTCTTGCAGGCCATTCACATATGCTGCCGCAGCCTGACCTGAGAGGAACGGATCTTCACTGAAAGATTCATACGCCTACATCRAAGGAAGCGATCAGCGTGCACTCCTTTACTTGAASTAAGGCGGACTTGCGCGACCRTTCAACGGGTTTCGCTGAATGTTGCAGGTCGGAGCCAGCAGCAGAGAGGACCCCTTGGCCTTTGATTCTCGCGCAAGAAAGGAGCCGACATCGTGCAGTAGGTCGACGTCAAACGTGGCTGCCAGTGMCGTCGCGCAGGGTATGCAATTCGCTGGAGTCGGGAGGAAGTGACTGGATCCTCTACATACTCAGAACCAATCTTCAGTCCCAAAACCGAACGCGATATGGCAGTACACCCACCTAACACCATTTGGACCATCAGAACACTTCACAGCAGGAACGCCCTGCGTTCGTAGACGATCGGATTCAGCGTGCTTTTCCACTACCGAGATTCTTTGGAGGTACCGTACCAGTCTCGGGACCGGAACAGTTGTCCACCAGTCTGCGCCAGCTAGCAGAGCRATCTTCTCGTCGATATTGAGCGCCTTGACTACCTTGCGAAGGTCGGCGCTGCTAAAGTGAATAGCTTCTCGCTCGCGGTCGAGGTTGGTTGCAGACATTGACATTGGCAGGTCTTGTTGGCTGAAGGCGTCAAAGTGAYAGAACGCGCTTTCACCTCTGAGTTGGCACAGTAAGCTGCTCCACGAGGTCCTTCGACTCTTTCCCGACTGTGCTGGCAAGTCGCAAGTGAGATCCAGATAGGGAATCGGCCTGTTCTCGTCCTGGCAATATCTCCTAGAATACAGTACGGCAGCGCCAGTCTACGCCTAGTCCTCGCCGTCTCGGGGCACGGTGTGCGGAAACCGGAGGTACACTTGCGGGCTTATAAAGGGACTTCGGGAGCGGGATTGACGTGCGGTGAGGGGCAGGCGGAGCCACACTGGCTAGATCTCGACGCCGTTGGAGAGGATAAAAGCTCTTGGTCACTGACTTTTTGCTTTTACGCCTTCCTGTTTTGAGCTTTYCACATCTACTCGCCTCAGTACCCCGACTGTCTTCTTCAACATGGTGCAAGTACAGACGTACAAGCAATGGCAAAGCAAGCGAATATCTTGCAAGCTGCAAGGTCATCGTGTCTGACTAGTCCTATYTCATTAGATAACACACATCCTAATTGGTACATGGATGCTGGTCTTCGCAAGTCTATGGCCTCGATCTTCATTCTCTACCTCTGCGTCTTCACCTTYGGATACGATGGAGCGCTGCTCGGGGGCCTGCAAACCATGCCTACTTGGAAGGCATACTTCGACCATCCAACAGGCAATAGACTTGGGCTCATCAGCGCTGTCTTCTACTTTCCCAAGATTCCAGCACCCTTCGT